>JAQZBX010105589.1:0-10837 GCA_029593785.1 Cabassous unicinctus
AAACTAGTGTAGTCCAAACTAAACGCATGTATGGGATATTTCTAGCCTGAGGACAGCCCGTTTGCATGCTCTGTGTACAAAGCCCATTCAGAATCCACTGGGAGGCAGGGAGGGGAGCAGAAAGAGTGCATGCTGTGGAGTCAAATCCCAGGTCCTCTGCTTACTTGCTGTGTTACTTAAAAAGTCACGTAACCTCTCTGGCCACTCTGAGTTAATCCTTTAATCCTGCTGTTTCCAGTATTTTGCCAACACAAATAATGCTGTTGTGAGTAATGTTGTACATGTGCCATTTTATATTGTGCAAGTATATCCAGAGGAAAATTCCTGAAGGGAAGACTGCCAGGTGCCATGGGTTAAATTCTCTGGAAGCAGACCCTGTGATGGAATTTGAGTTTCAAATGCTTATTAGGAACACATGACCACACAAAAGCCTGTACATAAATGTTCATAGGGACATTACTCACAATGGCCAAAAGAGCAAAGACAATTCAAATGTCCATCAACTTATGAACGGATACACAAAGGTGGTATAGCCATGCAATAGAGTAGTACTTGACAATAAAAAGAAATGAAATACTGATAGACGCTACAACATGGGTGACCTTGAAAACATTATGCTAACTGAAAGTAACCAGACACCAAGACCACATACTGTAGATTCCATTTATGTGAAATGTCCAGCGTAGACCAAGTAGAGTAGTGGTTGCCTAGGGCTAGGAATTAGGGGGTAAATGAAGAATAAATGAGGAAGTGAATGTAGCTCAGTGGTTGAGTGCCTGCTTCCTGTGTATGAAGTCCCAGGTTCAATCCCCAGCACCTCCTAAAAAAATAAAAATTAAATTAAAAAGTAATATGAAGAATGAATGCTGTTGAGTATAGGGTTTCTTTTTGGGTGATGAAAATGTTCTAAAATTGTGGTGATGGTTATACAACTCTGTGAATAGATTAAAAAACCACTGAATTGTACATTTTAAATGGGTAAATTACATGGTATGTGAATTATAGCTTGATAAAGTTTTTTGGAAAATGTTTATTAGGGATCAACAGCTGTGAAGGGAAGGGGGATGTAGCAGGATTGAGCAGAGGAAGAAGTCAAGCTGTGATGTTGACCCAATAAGGCCAGCCAGGCAGACAAGGAAAGGCTGAGCCTAAATGGCTATAACTTTATACCCCTGCTCTGAGTTACCTGATGTTGACTGCAACTTTTATGGTTATCATTCATGAATTCCCTGACCACTGGTAGTATTTTTGTATCTGGCAGGTGGGATCTTATTGGACACGAGCAGGGATACATTTTAGAAGACCACACTGATCCCAAATGCCACATGAAAGACTTTTCATTTTCTCCTGTAAGGATCAGGGAGCCGCAGCATGGTTTCACTGTTTTCCAAAGAAAGCTGACCTGATGGGAAGCTATGTTTTAAGAACGTTCACTCTAGTGACAGCCTGAAAGAAGGATTAGAAAGGGGAGCCCCAGAAGACACGGAGACTAATTGGTGGATTGTTAAAACCACCCAGGCATGGAGTGGGGAGGGCGGGCAGTTGCCACGGAAAGGAGAGGACAACATAGAAGGAAGAAAGAAGGTTCAGTGCACCCGGAGACTGGACTTGGGAGTAAGAAGGCAACTCCTGTTAGCTCAAGCCCTGGGGCACTGGGAGATTGGTGGATGCTGGGGCCTTACCCCACCATGACACTCACCTCCTAAATAGCTACCTCATCCGTCCATGTCTCTCATCTCCACCTTCACCCCCAACACTTCTTGCCTAGACAACTCCAACCACCATCAGACTGATCTCAGGACGTCCATCCTGGCTTCCGACACTCTACTCTACTCACAGTGGCCAGAGAGACCGTCTTAAAACGTCTATTTGATCCTGTTGCTCCAGGACTCAGTTCCTCAGTCACTCCCCACTGTCCACTGTGTCTACAAGGCCCTTCACCATCTGCCTCCTGCCCACCATTCCAGGCTCATTTCTTACCACTCCCCACACCTTTCCTTACTGAACTTCTTTCAATTCTCTGAAAGTTCCATTTTCCTTTTGTCCCTGGCCTTCTTATATACTGTTCCTTTTGTGTTCCACATCCCATGGTTTTTAGCCTACGGCTACTTCAGCTGTAGGTGTCAGGTTAGATGCTGCCTATTCCAGGAAGCCTTCCCTGATCACCCCTCAAGATGAGATTAGAAGCCCATGGCAGATTGTCTGAAGAGATGGCACAAACAATTCCTCCATCTCTGTATGCCCCCCCGACAGTCACATTTCCCAGGAGGAGGTAGAGGCTATTTCACCTCCCTTTGAATTGGGCTGACCAGGTGACTTGCTTTGACCAAAAGAATGTATGAGAAGTATTGTTCCTTGTTCTGGGACTTCAAATCCCAGGCCTTAGGAGGTTTTGTGGACCTTGCTTCCATTCAGAGGGGAACACAGTCACTGTGTAAAGAAGTCCAGGCTATCCACACAGAGAGAGAAGCACCACGTGGAGAACCAGACTATAAGCGAGACCCAACTAGGAGAAAAGAGCGGCCCAGCCACCCCAGAAAGTCCCCGTGTGGTCAAACCACCTCAAGCCCCAGGCCAGCTGCCCTGGACAACACCACGGAGACTAGAGGCAAGTTGTCCTGCCGAGCCCTGCCTGCATTCCTCACCCAGAGAATCTTGGGCAATAAAATGCTTGTTTCAAGCCACTAAGTTGTGGAAGGCTTTGTTATGTAGCAATGGATGACTGTTAAAAAAAAAAAAAAAATACCCCTCCCTTTAGTTCCTACAGCCCCTCCCACTTACCTCGTCATGACATCTATTTTATTGTCTTGTGATTACTTACTTAACCTCCCTTCTCCAGCCGCACACACATTAGCACCAGGAAGGAGAGGACGAGGCACATGGTAGATGTTCTTTAAATATCTGCTGAAGACGTGATCGATACAGATAGGGACAACCTAAGCAACACTGCCACTTCCCTTAGTAAAACCCAGCTGTTCTGCAAGGTGACCAGGGGAGGGAGAATTTCCACAAGGAAAGAGGTGACCAGACCTCATTAGCAGGCCCTCTCTCTCTCTTCCTCTCTCCCAATTCACCCCATCATTGGCTACTTTGGAGAATCTGGACTTATTTTAGGAAGGGAGCTACTGAATGCCCTTCTCTTTTAGAGTTACAGAAACCCATGAGCATTTATTGCATGCTAAATATATACCTGGAAGTGTGCCAAGTACCTTACACATATTAACTCAGTTGTTCTCGACAACACCATGGCTAAGTTGTTTTGTTTTACAGATGAGGAAACTGAGGCTCAGCGGGATAAAGCAACTATTCCACGTCACACGGCTAAAGAGTGGCAAGCCAATACTAGAAGCCGGTTCTGTTTGACTCCTAACCTTCCTGCCACACTGCCCTTAGGTCGCCGTTTATTCCATGGATGACAGCAATATTTAGGGAGCGATCTCTCAGTGAACTGTGGCTATAAAGTCCAGCCACTCTTCCCCCTACATAATGTTTTAAGTTTTTTCCCCTTTGTGGTTACCTTGGCAAGTTAAAAGACTATTTCATTAAGGAAACAGGTGGGAAAGCCTGTCATTTGGGGTGTTGAGTTGGAGATGACTCTTGGGGAGCTCTGAAGACAACTGAGCTCAGCGAAAACACCTGGAAAACCAGGTCTTTGCTCATATACCCAAAGACCAGCACATGTGGCAGGAGAAATCCAAGCTCTCTGTCCCCATGGGCCTTGGAAACCACGTTCTCCTTCCAAGTCTGCAGCTTAGTGATGAGCAAGGACAGGTTTGCTCCACCACAAGAGGATGGATTCAAGCCTAGGTTCTGCCTCTGGGACAAGTCACATTTCCACTGTCTCCTGGAGAATCCCACACCCTCAGCAGTTTCACCTCCAGGCTCCCAAAGAATGTAGACTCCTTAAGGATAAGGATGGTACACATGATCCCTTCAATTCCAGACCTCAGAACCTAGTACATTTCTTGGCTCACATTAAATACTCAAGTGATTTGTGTATGAGACAGAAAGAAAGGAAAGAATATGGCTGTTTGGCACCAACTGTGCAGCCACGGGCAAGTGACTTAAGTAATCCAGGCGTCACTTACTTCTTGTATTAGGCTGAATAGTCCCCCCACCCCACTTCCCAAAAAATCAGGTCCTAATCCCCGGAACCTATGTTACTGTGGTAGTTTGGGTCTTTTGTGGACCCCAGAAAATTATGTTCTTAGTCCATCCCTGTGGGTGTGAATCTATTGTGAACGTTTGAGTAGATTAGATTCAGTGAAGGGCCATTTGATTAGATTTGTCCAGTAAGGCATAGCCCAGGGTGGGTCTTAATCCTCTTACTGGAGTCCTTTATAAACTGGAATCAGCAGAGTGGCAGACACAGAAAGAAACACCCAGACAGAGCAGTCATCAATGGAACCCAGAGTAGAAGGAAAAGACCAGCAGACACTACCACGTGCCTTGCCCATGCACCTTGCCAGATGACAGCGGAATCCAGGACCACCAGCAGCCAGTGCCTGGGGAGAAAAGCATCACCTGATAAAGCCCTGATTCAGACATTTTTCTCGGCCTCGAAACTGTAAGCTTTTAAACTAATAAATCTTCATTGTGAAAGTCAACCTATTTCTGGTGTATTGCCTTGGCAGCCCCCAGCAAACTACAATAGTTACCTTAGTTGGAAAAATGTTATTTGCAGATGTGATTGGGGTAAGGATCTTGAGAGGAGATTATCCTGGATATATTCAGGTGGGCCTTAAATGCAATCGCGCTTTAAGTACAGTAGTAGGGGCAGAGGGAGATAAGACACAGTCACATACATAGGATAAGGTCATACGAAGTTGCAACAGGGGAACATTTGAAGATGCTGACCTTGAAGACTGGAGTAATCCAGTCACAAACCATGGAATGCCGGCAGCCACCAGATGCTGGAAGAGGCAAGGAACAGATTCTCACCTAGAGCCTGGGCAAGAGAGTGTAGCCCTGCTGGTACCTTGGTTTCGGCCCTATGAACCTGATTTCAGATTCCTGGCTTCCAGAACTGTGAGAGAATAAATGTCTGTTGTTGGAAGGCATATAGTTTGTGGTCATTTGTTACAGCAGATGCAAGAAACTACTTGCCTCATCTGTAGAATGGGCATAATGACAGTACTGATAGGTAACATTTATTAAATACCAACTATGTGCCAAGCACAAGTCCAAACCCAATATCTCACTTAATCCTTGTAACCTACAAAGTAGCTAGCTACTCCAAACACATTTTATTCATTTATGTTTGTTGCCCATTGTTAGGTAAAAAATCCACTCTAGCTTTGTTTTGTGTTGGTCTTTGCACTTCTGAATTTTTATTAAAAAAAAACAACAAGAATCACTTTTACAGATGAGAAAGCTAAAGCACAAAATGATTAAGTAACTTGCACAAGACTGTACAGCTTGTAAATGGCTGAGTCAGGATTTGAACTCAGTACTCTGCTACCACGAAGGGTGGTAATGAAAACTAAAAGCGATGATGGATGTAAGGTGTCTAATGCAAGGCGTGCTAAGGGTGGATTGTTTATAGGAGCAAGGGAGGGGGTGAGGATGGAGGGAGACGAAACAGGGACATCATCAGACCCAGCCTTTCTAATTTCTTTCTCACATCATTTTGCTTCCAGCTCCTTCTCAGGTACCCAGAATCAGATTAATCATTAGCTAATGATTGGCCCTTTTATTTTATTCATTTTGCTTTGGGGTTTTTTGGAAATAATATAGTGAACACAATGAACTCATTGCCCAAACGAAGCACCTGAACATTAGCGCTAATTTCACTGTCTATGTGCTCCTCCCCATCCCATTCCCTGCCTTTCCCCTAAAGGTAACCATGATCCCAAATGTTGGGATGTTGGATTAATCATTCCATTGATTTTTTCCTTTAGTTTTTTCACATATATATGTCTAACAATAATTGCTCATTTATTTTAACTGTTTGGTTTTTTTAACCTTACAATTTCTAGGTCTTTCGATTATAGGGCTCTCACTTCTTTGGCTGAAGTTGAATTTTACAAATTCACCCAGGCCGCCCTGTTTGGTTGTGCGGGCTCTTCGGTGCACAAGGGCACCCAGCTGAGGGTGCAGGTGGAAACTGAAATCCAGCTCCTCCAGCCTTTCTCTACTCAGCACAAAGTTGTGACTTTCCTGCCAAGCCAGATACCCAGGAGGCTGCTTCCACCTGGAGGCTGCGTCTTTTTCTAATGTGCACAAAGACACTGTAGGGGTGTATGGGGACCCTGAACTCACTGTTCCCAGGTAGTCAGCAATCCCACCTAGCTCCATACTCCACGTTTAGGGTCAAGCCCATGGAGATTATAGACGGGAAGTGACCCAGAGTGGCTGCCAAGAGACAGCCTCTGGAGACGGCCGAGCCATGCTATTCACCGTTTCCAGGCGAAGCCTGTTGGCCGCACTCCACCCGTCCATCTCTAACCTATCAGGAGGGATTTCCTAATCAGGTTCCAGGGGCTTTGAGATTTATGTCAAGGGCCCTCGATTTATTGAATTAATGCTGCTGAGCAGAACCCTGGCTGTTAAACAGTGTGGAGATCCGGATTTTACAGGAATGTAACTAATAAGGCTATTAACACAAACAGGGCCTGCCGCTGGCATTTATAACGCCATCAATCTCTCTACCTACTGGAAGCATTTATGGCGTGGCAGGCACTCAGAGTCCACTGCCTTTTGCTGGGCTCTGGGGGAGGACTCGGCAAGGGGGGAGGCGGCCCCCACCAAGGGGAAGACAGTCAAGAGGGCGGTGGGGAGGGAGCGAGCATGGGAAGAGTCTCAGCTTCAGTCTTGTCTGGCGACTTGACACACCGGCCGTTGCCATGGGCAGATTTGAATGTGTGTGTGGATGTTTATGAATTTATTTCCCATTTGTGGAGCACTTATCATGCGTCAAGGCTTTGCAAATGTAGTGACTATGAATTTCCCAGCACCTTCTCAGGGGTGAGAACATGCTAGCTTCTCTCTGTGTGTGCAGGATCCCACCGAACTTAATTTCTGTCTTGAGCCCCCAAACCCTCTGAAGCAAAAATTTAATCTTGTCACTTCCAGGCAAACTCAATCACTTTGGTGATTTTTAGTTTTCCTAAGGATGTCAGGTTAAACCAAGTCAGATTTCAGATTTTCTCCCTCCTTTTCTTGGGTGGGGAAGATGTCAAGCTCCACGGTGTGTGTGTGCAAATGGACCCACACCATTGGTGGGGAGGGGTAGCCAGGCTTGTGGCGTCATCTGTCCACGTCCCCTACTGGCATGCACTGCAATGTCACATGTACCAAGGTGTCCCCCTCCATGCTGGGATGGGACACATCTCCTCTAATCCCCACATCCTCTGCTGCAGTTCCTAATCTGGGCCAGGGGACTCTAGCCAGAACTCCTGCCTCCTCTCTCTCTCCCCTAATCTCCAAGTCCCACTTAGCAGCCAAGGATGATGACACTCCAGGGCCACTGGAAACACACACCCTCCTCTGGACCTTGCAGGCCTGGCCACACCAGGCCACTAGGTCTGTGCTCCCTCCAGTTAGTGTGCCACGATGACTCTGGGGACATCTCCGCAAAGCCTGCCAGCTCCCTCGTCTTTTTAACCACTTATCGAGCCCTTCTCCGGCACTGTTCTAAGCACTTTAAAAGGGGGTCCTTATTTCCTCCTGCCAACAGCTCCAAGAGGTAAGATCCATCATGATTCCCCTATTACAGATGTGGAAATTAAGGGCCAAAAGTTTAAGGTTTGTGGCAGTTTGATATTATTTATGAATTCCAAAAAGAGATAAAGATTATGTTTGTAAACTGGTCTGTTCCTCTGGGTACGATACCCTTTAATTGATTTAAATTCAAAGGTTTTAAGTCTACTTAATTAAATCAGTTCAGGGCCTTTTTCTACCATGTCAGTAGGGCATGACTCAGGGTTGAGTCCCCACCCCCTTGGTGGGCTATATATAATGGACACTCACTCAAAAAGACACAGAAGAAGGGAGCTCCATAGACACAGAAGAGGAGAGAACTTGGCCATTTCGGTCCTCTCCCAGGTAGAGCTGAGCCATTCGCCTGAGAGTTTGCAGCTGAAGAGACCAGAGCACTGAGCAGCTGAGAAGGTCCAGAAAGAAACAAGTCCTCCAGACTACAGCTGAGATCGGAAGAAGGTGGGCCCATGGAGCCTTGAGAGGAAGAGGAAGGCTGGAGCCTTGAGAGGAAGAGGAAAGCTGAACCCTTGCAGAGATGGTAAACCATCTTGCTTCAACACGTGGCAAAAGACTTTGGGTGAGAAACTACCTCTTATGGTACCCTGAGTTGGACTCTTTAGGGCCTTGTAACTGTAAAAGCTTTTACACCAAATAAATACCCTTTATAAAAGCCAACAGATTTCTGGTACTTTGCATCAGCACCCCTTTGGCTGAATAATTCAGGGCTCCTGCCTAAGTTCACACTGCCAGTAAGACATGGAGCTGGCATTTGAACCCCAGCCAGATCTCTCCAGGTCAGTGAGACACTGGAAGTGGGGTCCTGCTCCCTCATGCCCCTCCAGAGCTTTGCCCCAAGAGAGGCACTGTTCAAATTCCAACGTGCATCTAACTGCCCAGCTCCTTCTGCTTTCCTCCTTTCCACCAGTGTGGAGTTTAAGGAGTTTGGGAGATAAGTGATTCCCCAGGAAATCTTCCTAAACTCTTGTTCATGTCATGACCTCACTCTTTGGGACTTCTAGAGCTGGAAATGTCACTGTAGATCTCTTTTCCCTTAGAGAAATGGAGGCCAAGGCCTGCTCCGAAGGGCAACAGGCAAGCGTGGGTATTTCAAGGACCAAAAAATAAAATAAAATAATAAAATAAAATATAACAAAAAGACAAATAACCAAATTTAAAAACAAATAACCAAGTTCAATAGAACTTGAATAGATGTTCTTCCAAAGAAGACATACAAATGGCCAACAAGCACATGAAAAGATGCTCAGTATCATCGGTCATCAGGAAAATGCAATTAAAACTAGGAAAATGAGATACCATTAAAATGAGCCACTAGGATGGTTATTACTTAAAAAGAAAAAACAACAGAAAATAATGTGTTGGCAAAGATGCAGAAAAACAGGAACCCTACATTGCCGGTAGCACGGAAAAACCGTGGAAATGTGTTTGGCAGTTCCTCAGAAAGTTGAAAATTACCATATGACCTGACAATCCCACTTCTTGGTATATACCTAAAAGAACTGAAAGCAGGGACTCGATCAGATATTTGTACACCAATGTTTATAGCAGCATTATTCACAAGAGCCAAAATTTACAGGTAAGCCAAGTGTCCTTCCACAGATGAATAGATAAACAAAATGTGGTATATACATACAATGGAACAATATTTAGTTGTAAAAAGGAATGAAATTCTGATGCATACTACAACATGGATGAACCCTGAAAACATCAGGTTGAGTGAAATAATCCAGACACAAAAATAGAGATATTGTATGATGTTGCTTATATGAAATACCTAGAAGGAACAAATTTCTAGAGACAGATAGTAAATTATAGGATACTGGGGCCCAGGGATTGGGGGGAAGAGGTAGTTATTACTTAGTAGGTGCAGAGTTTCTGTTTGAAGGGATGAAAAAGTTGTGGTAATGGATACTGGTGATGGTTGCACAATATTGTGAATATAATTAATATAATCACACTGTACACTTAAAGTGGTTAAAATGGGAGAATTTGAGTTGTACCGATGTTACTATAATAAAAAGTTTTTTAAAAAACCACAAAGTTTCCCTTACCGTCGACATGCACATTATCGCATTCCACCTATAACAGAACCACTGAGGGCCAATCCTCCCTCTTTCTACAGATAAGGGAACCAAGGCTCAGAAGACCTCAACGGCTTCTCCAGAGTAGCAATGCTGATAAGCTGAGGAATCAGAGCTTGGACTCAGGTCTGCCTGAATTTCTGGGGAGGTCACTAAACTCTCTTCTGGGAGTAGACACTGGTCTGGACTGGTTTCCCTGTCTAACCAAATGGTGGAGAAACCAGTCCGAGGTACAGAGACCCCCCTGGGGGCCAGGCCATCTCAGAGGAAGCTGGGTACCCCTGCCAGAATCTTTTGAAGTGGAATTCAGAAGATTCACATTTCTGGTGCTTCTTGGCTTTTCTCCTCTGCTCCTTCCTCCTCCCTTGCCTCTTGTCGGTTTATTTAGGACATTTGTGAGTCCCTATGACGTCCTAGGCTCTGTTCTAGAAACTAGGGGGCTAGAAGGGAGCAAGCCAGACCCTCTCTCTCCCTCAATGTCTTACTGTCGCGGGGTGACCTAGGTGAGGACTCTTAAGTTCCCAGGGGCAGGGACTGTGTAATACATCGGTGCCTGGCACAGAGTCGGTCATCAGTAAATTGATCAAAGGTTTGAGTTCCCATCAACTGTACATCCTTGGAGATACAGGGTCAAGACCCCAGAGGTGTCTCAAAGATTTGGACATCTGTGCTCCCCAAACTCCTGGCAAGATAGGGATATCCAGGAGTGGTCACCGAGAGCTCCACAGATGGCTGATGGATAAGGGAACAAAGTAGCTGAGCGTGCACCCAGACTAGCTCAGGAAACCAGCTGGGAGTCACTGAGAGGGAAGGGGAGGTGGCCTCACAGTTCCTGAAGACCTGTCCCGACCCGCGGGACAAATCAACTGAGACTCCGAGTTACCCAGCGAAGGAATGAGGCATAGACACGTGTAAGAAAATGGCTGTGCACTTTATTCTACTAACATAGCTCTTCCGTTGCTCTGCCGCGAGGGTTACAATCAGCTCTTTTATAAGCAGGGAAAGGGGAAGTGCATTAAGGCTTAGGTGTCGATACA
>JAQZBX010105590.1:0-10838 GCA_029593785.1 Cabassous unicinctus
TTTAGTCCATGGTTACATTCCTCCCTTATGTTTGTGCATTCCTCAATATTGATGGGTTTGGGATGATGTCTGCCGTGACTGCTTCAGAGTGAGTGAAGTCTTAGATATTTTGTGACAGATGTAAGCAACTATTTTACTTGCAGTTGTAGATGCTCCATGTTTTGGGGATAGGAGTTGTCCATCATCATCACTTTGTTGTCAAGAGCAAGCCCAAAGAACTGGAGAGTAGGAGTTGGTGGCTACTCTGCTGGGATTCCAGGCTCAACTGGCATATGTACAGTCTGAAGGTTTAAATCTCTGAGAAATATACTTAACAGGTACATTGAAAATTATAGTTTCAAATAAAAAGAGTCAAAGAATCATTGTTAAGGGATTTATAAATGAATATAACTATATTATATTGGGGAAATGGATTGTCATATATTTCCAAATTGGTACTGCCTAAGGGGTGTTGATTCAATGGGGCTGTGTGCCTTGCCTCTGGTGTCAGTACTAAATTCAAAGTCCTCGATATCAATGCTTGTATTAATACAAAGGAACCTTATTTCCGTGAAAAGGAAACTTAGTCAAATTACAATTAATGCCTATGTGTTACCTCCTGAAAATCTCCTTGTTACTTGAATGTGGTCTCTCTCTAAGCCAACCCCAGCAAATAGATTCACTAACTACCCCCAACATGGGACATGACTCCTGTGGATGAGCCTCCTTGGCACTGAGGGATTATTACCAAGTGCTAACCAGCAATGCATTTGGAAAAATACCTTGACAAAAAGGAGGAAACATTAAATAAAAACAATTTGTATGGCTAAGAGATATCAAAGTGAGTCAGGAGGTCATTATGGTGGTTATGCTAATGCAGGTCTCAGACAGATTTCACTTACTGCCACACTAAACAAAGCCAAAGCATTGCTATCACCAGTTCCTGTCATATTGGGCACCAATGCTAGAAAGTTCAGTTCTAAACACTATAAAATTAAAAGTCTGAAAGTCTTTTTCAAAGATGGACTGTGCTCATAACATCTGAAAATACATTTCTATCTTTAATATCAACCCTGGTAGCATTATAAATAAACAGCCTTTATGCAGTAAAGAAGAAAGTTGAAATAATGGACAGAAATTTGTGGTGTGATATCGTATTAGGGAAAGGAAAACTAGATGCATTAATACGTGGAGATAAAATACTTATTCAGAATTATTTCAAGATATGATATTCCATATATACTGATAAAGCAAATAAACCATTCCTGATGAGATTCTGTTCTTAATCTAGATTTGAATAAGAATGTTGTCATCACCATCTTTGGATAATCTTAATACCTTAGTGATCAAAAGTAACAGTTTGACAACTTCTAGGATGGCCTTGCTCTGAATTCCACAAGCAAATATATAATTAGCATGAACAAGCAGTACCCTTAAAAACAAGTTAGGTGTTAATAATAGGGTGGTATATGGGAATCCTGTATTTTATGCATGATTGTTCTGTAAATCCATAACTTCTCTAACAAAGAACCACAATGCAAAAAAAAAACAAGTTAAAAATACATATGCATCCTCATTTTAACTTCTCACATCCTAAAATTGAAAAATCTTCGAAGTAAAAGTAAAAACTCTTTTGTTTTTTGTTTGTGATGACCCCAAAAATTTTGGGAGGTGGCAATGTGGAAACACTGGTAGTGAATATGAAACATCCAGGTTTTGCTTCCAAGTAGAAAATGATGATAGACAATAAATAGTGGAAAGACAGCCATTGAATCAAATATTTCCATGCTACAGTAAAATTACATAAAATTTGAACTGGCACATTGTTAGATAACACATTGATAAGTTCTGTCAATTAGCAATAGGAGAACAGAGGCATATCTTTATTTGAAAAACTCATTCGTTTTAATTAAATACTAAATATAAAAATCAAGAAATTATTTTGGATGTTTTTCCAGCTATCTCTTTTCCAATGGTGTCCAGATGTCCCTGTTTTTCAGGCTATAGATGAGATATTCAGGGTGGAGGTAATACAGTGTAAAGCACAGATGTCAATAATTTCAGTGAATATGAAAATTTGAAATTGTTTGCTCTATATGTAGTAATCCCAGAAAACAAGAACAGCTTCACCATGATAAGGCAGGGTAGGCAGGTCTGCAAAGTTTTTATTCTGCCCTTTGCAGATGGGATTCTGAAAACAGTGGGAAATAATGTGAACATAAAATATGTTCCCCAGAGCAAGAAAGTGTAAGCAGTGATGAAACATCACAGAAGATCTGACACACTATGTTGGGCTCAGCAAACCTGACAGAGAATGCACCTGTTACATGAATGGAGCCATAGACACATGCACTGAACCACTATACTGTCACCATCTCCACATAAATTCCCCTCTATGCATAATGCCCTAGTAGTGCAGAGGATGGCAGATGGCAGCATAGTCATCATAGGTCATCACTATAAGCAGAGCAATCTCTGTACCAGTAAAAACAACAACAACAACAACAAACTTGTGAGACACATCCTAGGAAGGAGATAGAATGGCTATTGGTAAGAGAGTTCATGATAGAGTTGGGAACAGCGGTAGAGATATAAAAGATATCAATCAAGGACAAATTCTTCAGGAAGAAATACATGGCAATTTGGACATGATGGTCAATGGTTGTGATGGTGACAAGGAGGAGACACCCCATCATTGCTGCCAGGTAAATGAAGAAGAGTGTGGCAAACAGTCTCTGTAACATTCAGTCATCAGTGAATCCCATGAGCAAGATTTGCATTATGCTGTTCATACTGGTAAATATCTCAGTCATTCTGGTTCTTCAGAAAATAGAAAAGCAAAGCAAAACACAGTGTTCTCATTCACAAATTTCATCTGTTCTCTTCTGCTAGTGCCTTCATACTTTCTGTTATGAATAGTGTGCTTAGAGTTATAGGCCAATATGGAAAATTCCATAAGTAAAATAAATTTTCTTTTAAATACATAAAGTGAGTTATAACAATATGAATACTAATAAATCTGCCTGCGATTTGAGCATCAACAGCAAAAGGCTACTTCATTTGATGTACTTTTGAAATATGGTTGACAGAGGTAATGGTTTTGGAGCATTCTATGAATATACCAGACCAAAATTTCTTTACTAAAATGAACAAAATATGTTCTTTTTTCCTAATACTAATTTTTCTTCTTCAAAAAATCCTTAGATACATGTGGCACTGCTCTTAGCACCCAGCAGAAAATATTTCAATTTCCCCAAAAGAAGGAAATCTTTTAATATTTCAGATATGTGGAAAATGATGCAGGAAAATTGACTTAAAAAGTAATGAAAACATATAGGTATATCTTTTGGTAAATCCATCCTTAAAATCACTATACATTGCCTGGATTTATATAAATTGTATGTAACTGTATATATTTGCACACATCAATATAATATAGTCATCTATATATGAATTATATGTTCATGTGTGTGCTTACATTTGAAAGTGCTGTTGGAAAAAATTTCCAAGTTTAATATCTTATCCCACTCATTTCTTCCCTTAAAAGTGTGGTGGGCTTTGTTCTCTTTGAGCTACAATGGTGGAATTAGTATTTCGAATACTAAGTGAAAATAGCAGTATGAGAGTTTGTGAGGATCCTGATCAGAAATTTTTATGCCATGTAAATTGAAATATGATCCATCTACTCAGTGAAAAAATAAAGAGAAATCAGATAAATCAGATTGTTATATACTAACCTGGTAAATTGTACTGGAGTGAATTGATTTGAAAATAATCCTAAGTATCAAGCATGGAGTCTTGAATTATAAAAACAGAGAGGTAGAGCCATTTAATCAATTCCCACACTTGAGAAAGATTACAGACCAAGAGCACCTTGAATGAAGGGCATGTGAGGGCCCCTTGGGGAAGGACCCACTACAATACCAAAAATTTCTACTTTTAAACTTCCTCACCCAAAGGGACTTGCAATGTTTTATGAAGTTGACTGTACATTGGGTAAAAGGAAGTGATCAGATGTTTTGGAGATTAATAGACACTGGCTCAAAAGTGATAATAATTCTAGGATGCCCAAAACGTCACTCTGTTCCACCAGTCAGAGTAGGGGTTTATGGAGTTCAGGTGATCAATGAAGTTTTAGCAGAGTTCCGTGACCTTTCTGTCCACTGTGTGCCCAGACTCATTCCTGTAGTTATCTCGCCAATTACAGAATGCTTAATTGGAATAGGTATATTCAGCAATTGGCAGAATCCCAATATTGGTTCCCTGGCTTGTGGAAGGAAAGCTATCATGGTAGGAAATGCCAATTGAAAGCCACTAGAACTGCCTCTACTTAGCAAACTAATAAATTAAATGCAGTCCCACATTCCTGGGGATTGAAGTGGTTAGTGCCACCATTAAGGACTTGAAGGATGTAGGGTTGGTGTCAATGTCAAAAAGAGATGCTGACAGAAGTCTTTTGTAGGTCCATATTGAAGAATCAAAGTACAGACCCTTAGGCATTTGGAGAAAATCACTGCCATCTTCTGCAGATAAATACTCTTCTTTTGCAAAAATTCTTTTGACTTGCTGCTGGGCCTTATTAGATAATGGACACTTAACCATGGGCCACCAAGTTACCATAAGATCTGAGTTTCCCTTCAAGAGCTGGTCTTGTACACCAAACCATAAAGTTGGGAATGCATATCAGCATTCCATCATAAAATGGAAGGAGTCTATATGAGCTAGGGATTTTAGCAGGTCGTAATTGAAAAATTAAGTTTACATGAGGATGTGGCCCAAATGCACATGGCCCTTACTCCTGCTACATTACCTTCTCTTCCTCAGTCCACATCTATGGCCTCTTGGGGAATATATTACCATAACTTGAGACCTGGTTTACAGACGGTTTGCACAATATACCGGTACCGCTTGAAAGTGAAGAGTTACAGCACTACAGTCCCTTTCTGGGACATCCCAGAGGGAGAGGAGGGAAGAGAAATCCTCTCAATGGGCAGAGTTTTGAGCAGTGGACCTGGCTATTCACTTTGCTTGGAAGAAAGAAATGACTTGAATTGCATTTGTACACTGGTTTAATGTCTGTGGCCAATGTTTAGGCTGGGTGGTCAGGCATTTGGAAGGGATATGCTCGAAAAATTGGTGCCAAAGAGGTCTGGGGGAAAGATATGGGAATAGACCTTTCTGATTGGTAAACATCATGAAGATATTTATGTCCCATGTGAATTTTCATGAGAGGATGACTTCAGCAGAGGAATATTTTAATAAACAACTGGATAAGATGAACTGTTCTGTGGATACCAGTCAGAATCTTTCCACAACCACTTACATGGGCTCATGAACAAAATGACGATGATGGTCAGGATGGAGGTTATTCATCAGCACAGCAACATGGACTTCCATTCACCAAGGATGAGTTGGCTACAGCCACTGCTGTATCTAACAGTCCTCAATATGGCACCATACCCTGAGGTGGTCAGATTACTACCTGATGGCAGATTGATTAAACTGGTTAACTTCCAGCAGAGAAGAGGCAGTATTTTGTTGTAACTGGAATGGACACATATGCCATATATGGGTTTGGACTTCCAGCATTGAATGGTTCTTCCAAAACTACCATCCATGGACTTACAATTATTCACTTTCATGCTACTCCACACAGCATTGCTGTTGATTAAGGAACCCGCTTCATGGCAAATGATATACTGGAATGGCACATGCTCATGAAATTCACTGGACTTACCATTTTTCTCATCATCTTGAAGCAGCTCAGTTGAGAGAAGGATGGAATGATCTTTTGAAGACACAACTACCTGCCAACTGGGTGGCAATAACTTTCAGGGATACACCTAGGGGCCTGCATATGCTCTAAATCAGTGTCCACTCAATGGTGCTGGTTCTCTCATAACCAGGATTCATGGGTCTGAGAATTAAGGGGTGGAAATAGAAATGGCACTACTTACTATTACTTCTAGTGATCCACTAGGAACATTTACTTCTTCCTGTCCCTGCAACCTTAAGCTCTTCTGGACTACAGGCTTAGATCAAATAGAAGGAGAGCTTCTACCAGGAGACATAACAATGATTCTACTGGAGTAGAAATTAAGACTGCCATCCAGCTACTTTGGGCTCCTTATGCCTCTGAATCAATCAGCAGGCAAAGAAGGGAATTATTCTTTTGGCTAGGATAGGTAATCTGGATTAATAAGGGGAAAGAGGAAGACTACTACATAATGAAGGTAAAGAATAATTTGCCTCAAACATAGAAGATCCCCAATGGTGTGTCTTAGGTCTACCATGACCTGTGATTAATAAATGGGATACTGCAAAAACCCTATCCCAGAAGGACTACTAATGCACCTGAAACTTCAGGAATTAAGGATTGGTTCAATCCACCAGGAGGCAAAGAACCATGGACAGCTGAAGTGCTTGCTGTGGGTAAAGGAATATGGGATAGGTAGTAGAAGAAGATAGTTACAAATATGAGCTATGGCCACATGACCAATTATAGAAATGAGGATTATAATAATCATGATTATTTCTTCCTAGTTTTGTTGTATGCTTTTATATACTGATAAATCAAATATCTTTGTTTTATTCCCTATCTTATCGCCTTACCATATGCTGTAAATTGTATTAATTTTATGCCATAGCATTTAAGTTATAGGATACCAAGTTTAAGAGTGAATATTACCCAAGGATTTGTACACTTTACTGGAGAAAGTTAGTGTTTTTCCAGTTGTATGCAGGGATTTTAAGTATTGTTAGGCAAAATATGACTGCTATTATTTTACTTAGAGATTAAGTATGGTTTAAGGAGATATGTATGGGTGCCAAGTTGACAAGGGATGTACTCTCATGGTTAAGATCATGTGTCAAGTTGTTTGGGTAAGCAAGCATTAGCCTAATTGTTACTGTAAAGATATATCCTGGATTTAAATCTTTAGTAAGTTGATTGCATTGTGGCTGATTATACCTACAATCAACTGAGTATATTGCCTTCATTGATGACAGAAGACTCATCCATTCAGTTGAAGACCTTAAAAGGAGAAGTGATGTCTTAGCAGTTGGAAGGAAGAATTTCCATCTGTACTTTAGACAGTAGGCTGCTCCAGGTCAATTCATCACAAACTTCAATGGAGTTGCCAGCTTGCAGACTGCCCTACAGAATTTATACTTGCTTATCCCCACATATGAGTACACCAGTTCCTATACTAAATTTCATAATATTTATATTATCTATCTTTCTATCTATCTTATACCTACATACTATTGGTTCTGTTTCCCTAGAGAACCCTAATACAGTATGTTTTATATTATATGAAATTGACAAACTCCCATAAAGTTACCAATACTGATAGAAGAAAAATTATAAAATATAATTAGTAATATATCTTTTCAATAAATTGATTTCATAATTATAGAAATTAGATAGAAAGAGAAATCCATGTAAAGGTAGAATCACCAATATTTTCAAATATTTAAGAAATAAATTTAGATTTTTTCAGGAATGCAAGATTGATCATTTTTAACTTTTGAAAATCAATTTGTATAATCAGCAAAAATTAATCTTAGTATAAAATAAGAGAAATATGCTTTGATCATCTCAAGAAAATAATTTAATTTAACAAATTTAATAAAATTAACCTTCTATGAACTCAGTATAAACCCTAGAGCAGCTCTTTGCATGGATGTCCCTTACAAGGTCATTGACAATATTTTAGGGTATTTTTGATGGCCATTTCTTGTATCTCCTGCCCAATATATATAGTGAACACCACGTGGCTACATGTATACAAAAATTTTAAAAAAACAGAAAAACTAATTTATGTAGTTAGAAATCAGGATACTGGTCATTGGATGGGGACATGAAGGGTAGAGGTTTCGTGACTGGAAGAGAAAAGAAACAGGAATTATGGAATGCCAGGGATACTGTTTTGCTTGATCTGAGTGATAATTACAAAGGTTTACTCAGTCTGTGAAAATTCTTACACATATTTCTTTATGGGTTTTAATTTAATAAAAATTTTAAAAGTAAAGAACACAAACACATGTAATATATAGATAAAATATACTGAACATTTATATATTTAACATAACATAAAGTATGTGAGATATAAAACCAAAAGTGTTTTTCTAGTCAATAAATAAAACTTGATAAATTATTAAATAACCTATTACAAATACAATAATATTATGCCAGACCATGAACTTAAATTCAGCTCTACAATAAGTATCTACATTATGCATGCTTGTAAATATAATTATGTAGCAAACTTCAAAATAAAAGTAAAGAAGTGTTTTAGTTTGCTAAAACAGTGCTGATAGCAATATATTAGAAATGGTTTGGCTTTTTTAATGAGAATTTATTAGGTTAAAAGCTTATAGACCTGAGTGGTGAAAATGTTCAATTCAAAGCATCGTCAGAAAAGCTGTCTTACTGAAGGCCCACTGTGTGCAATTGGGCACATGGCAGCAGCATCTAAAGATGCTTTATAGCCAAGCTCAGCTGTGGGTGATCAGGTGTATGTCAGGGCATAATGGTGGCTCTGCCCAAATCAATTCAACAAGTAAAAAGCTCTCTCAGAGCTCAGCTGTGGATGATTAGGCATATAGGTCTTCTCTCCCCTCTTCACCAGGCTTATCTCTCAGCCTCTTAGGGTTTCTCTGTCTCTACCCCCTTTTTTCTGTGTGTCTCTCCTTTTTCCTCCATTTATAAAGGACTCCAGCAAGAAGACAAAGACCAACCCTGGGTCACACCTCTCTGAAGCAATCCAATAAAACTCATCCTGACTGAATCAAATCCAATCAAAGGGACCCCCCACCCTCACAGGAATAGATTAACTCTAAGAACATGATCTTTTCTGTGATCCACGAAAAGCCAAACTGTAAAAGGTAACTACAAAGAAAATATCAATAATTCAAAATAGAGTAAATAAGACAGTCAGTACTCTCTGATAAAATGTAATAAGTGGACACTTAAATTATAAATTATGAACAAAATTGAACATTCCATTTTTAATTTTAAAAAAACTTTTCTAATATCAAACATTATTTCTGAATGTCTAAATACAGTGATAAAAATGTATATTGGAATCTATATAATATAGGTTAATCCAAACTCAAAGTAAAACATCACGGTATACTTGAATATTTCTTCCAATAATAAGAAAAAGCAAGATAAAAAGCAATATTCTACATCATGTTAGAAAACAGAAAATGGCAGAATAAAATGAAAGAAATTGAAAATAAGAAATAAGGAAATAACATGCTCATTAGGCAATTAGAAAACAAGGATAGCAAAAATAATAATTATGAGCTGATTCTTGGGATAAATCAATAATATTATAATATGGAGTAAATTTCCATCTAAAATAATCAGGGGAAAAAAACAGAAATTGCAATAATAACAAGGAGAAAGGGGAATCATCAAGAATCTTAAGATCTCAGCACAGAATTCTATTAAACAAATTAGAACATTGTAGCAGTTTGATATGGTTTATGAATTCCAAAAAGAATTATTGGATTACGTTTGTAAACTGGTCTTTTCTCCTGGGCATATTATAGTGTATTGGATTCAGAGGGTTTACTTTTATTTGATTAAATTATGATTAGGACATTGATTGAGCCACATCATTAGGGCATTGAGTCCCTGACTCTTGGTGGGTGGGGGTTCACAGATAAAAGACATGGCAAAGGACAGAGTTGGAGTTTTGATGCTGAGTCTTGAGCTGGACTCAGCAAGCAAGCACACAGAGAGGCTTGGTCATGAGGAAAGAGAGAAGGCCCCAGGAAGAGAAATAAGCCATTCACCTAAAAGTCTACAGATGGCCTTGTGGAGATATCAGAGCAGCTGAGCACAAAGAGAGGCAAGCCCCAGGAAGAGAGGAAGCCTGAACCCTGGCAGACATCGGCAGACATCTTGCTCCAACACATGACCACAGACTTTGGTGAGGGAAGTAACTTGTGCTTTATGGCCTGGTAACTGTTAAGCTTCTACCCCAAATAAATACCCTTTAGGCAAACCAACTGATTTCTGATATTTTGCATCAGTACCTCTTTGGCTGACAAATACAAACATCTAGAGGAAATTGAATATTTTAGAAAAATAGTTACCATTACCTGCAATTGAAGATGTACTGACTAATTTATATGGAGGAAATATAGATAGCTTTCAAAGGGCTTGCAGTTTGCACAGAGATATTAATTTCTTCACCTTTTTATTTAGATATCAAATAAATAAATCATATTTCATATGTACAGTCAATGAATATAACCACAGAAGGAGAACCCAGATCAAATCATGGGATGTCTCCCCCATCCAATTAAGTCTCTTGACCATTTGAAGTAAATACTACTATGAGGAAGCCACTTTTGGGACTTGTCAAAATACTAATTACCTTAATCTCTTTTTAGTACTTCTTACTGAAAGAATTACATTATCAGTCCTCTTTTGTGTCTGCATTATTTCACTTACTATAAGGTCTGTGAGATTCTTCCATGTAGTTCCTTGCAGGAATTTATCCATTGCATCTAACTTTTTAAAATTAAATTTATTTTTTTTAACTGAGGAAGTTGTAGGTTTGAAGAAAAATCATGTGAAAAATGCAGCATTCCCATTTACACCCTATTTTAACTTTTGAAATATACTGGCACAAAGATGTTAATAAAATTCTTGGTATCACTTTATTCCATCTTTAAAATTATTCATCTTCTCATTTCTGATATTGGATACTTTTGTCATCCTTCCCCTGGCAATGAGTAATCTTCTGTAAATCAAAATTTTGACTTTGTTAATCACTCTATTTAACATTATTTTCTAATCCATGAGTTTTTGGATTTATTTTTTTATATTTTCTTTTCTT
>JAQZBX010105591.1:0-10835 GCA_029593785.1 Cabassous unicinctus
GTTTTTTTTTTTTTTAATTTTTTAAAATTAATTGCAATTGATAAACATATCCTGGGGCTTTGCCATTAAGCATGGACCACAGTTCACATTGTAGACCACACTCTCTCCCACACAGTTCTTCATGTTATATGATGATATAAAATGGCCTATATCTATCATTGCAATGTCACTCAGGACAATTCCCAAGTCCTGAAAAAGCCCCTGTCTTACAACTTCTTTTCCCTCTCCCTGCCCCCAGAGCCTCCAGTGGCCACTGGCTCCACATCAATGTTGTAATTTCTTCCATTGCTAGAATCACAATATGTCTATAGTAGAATACCAGTAAGTCCACTCTAGTCCATCGCTCTTACCCCCATCCTGAGGAGTCTGGGATGGTGATGTCCACTCCACCTCCAATTGAGACGGGGCTTATATCCCATGGGGAAGATGGATGAGATTATTTTGCCTGCAGCTGCAGACTCTCTCCATTCCCTGGGATGGCCATTGTCTATCATCATCTCCCTGCCAGTTGCCCTGGGTGAGTCCAGTGAGCTGTAGAGTAGGAGTTGCTGCTCCACCGAGGTTCTGGGCCCAGCTGGTGTGTGGACAGCCCAAAGACTCAAGTCTCTGGAACCCCTCTGTTTTATTAAGCCATATGCCAGTGATATTAGGTCAGTCTTTCCTTGGCTTAATGTCATTAAAGATTCCAAAAGAAAACAAATTGTTCGTAATTTTTAATGGTTCTCCCTATACTCTGAGCTTTTCCATATTGAAGGAAAACCCTTTGATCAGTCTACTGGAAGGGATTTATAAGGGGACTTAACATGATAAATTTATATTTATTAGCCTATTTTTAAGGTAGGTTTTTTTTTTATTAAATAGGACTAGTTTAGAGATAAAGATAGGTTTTTGGAGTCAGACAGACATAGTTCAGATGCTCACAATTATTAGTGAGAATTTAGGCACAAACTTAGTCTATCAGATCCTAAGTTTCTTTAATAAGGTGATACCATTTACCTCATTGGGTTATTGAGAGTAGTAATAGTGTGTGTATAAAGCATTTAGTATGGTACCCGGCCTTTAGTATGCTCTTATGCATAATTGCTATCATTACTATTTTAAACTAATTCAGATTTGACCTATTTAAATAATTTGTCATTTAGGCATTCTAGATACTTAGAGAATAGTAAAATGTTTGAGTTTGGGCCTTTATGACCTTTTGTCATTGGTCCATAGCTATTTTTATTTTTATTTTTTTTTACTTTTACAGAGTTCATATTTCTTTTTTATGTATACTCCCCTAACATTTTCTTTTGAAAAAATGTTAGGGAAGTATATTGAATTTTCTCTGATAACTGTCCTTAATACTGGCCATTTTGTTCAACCATTCTTATATTTAAATAGGCATTCATTAAGGCATTAGTCAAAAGCATGACTGATTCCTCTGAAATACCATCATTAAATTTTTGTTCTATTCTCTATCTATGCATTGAGCATTATCTCATTTATTTACCACCACCATCACTCTGGATATACAAGCCTGCAATGCAAGGCTGGAATTGATACATATATGGAGAAACTGAGGCTCAGGGAAGTTCAGATATAAGTTTATAAGGCTTAAAAAAGTTTTTCAAGATGTTTCATTGACTTTTTTCTTTTTTAATATTGAAATACTCTCATTTGCAGGACAATTACAAAAATAATACAGAGCCCACACAGCGAACTCTAACTTACCTCTATCCCTCACCCCAAATACCCAGATCCATTCATTTTAATACTTTGTCACATTTGCCATATCATTCTACCTCTCTCTATATATTTATCAATCCATTTTCTGAACACTTGGGTGTAGGTTATATACATCATGCTCCTTGAATTCTTGATGCTACCGTGTATAGTTCCTATACACAAGGATATTCACTTGTGTAACCACCATATGTGCAGTTACAAAGTTCAGGAAATTTAATGTTGATATAAAGCTTACAGTCCATATTTTTCATATGTTCCAATATGTCTCTTACAACTTTTTCTCCTTCCTTGCTAAATCCCATCCAGGATCATGTATTACATTTAATAGTTACTATCTCTTTAGTTGCTTTTTTTTATGGGAACATATGTGCAATATAAACTTTTCCATTTCAACCTCTCCCAAGTATACCATTGAATGGGGTTAATCACATTCACAATATTGCAGTACTCTTACCACCTTCCATTACTAAAACTTTCCCATCTCCCCAAAAAGAAACCCTATATCCATTATTCATTAGCTCCCCATTTCTGTTGCCTGCCGCCCCTGGCAACCTGCACCCTAATTTCTGTCTCTATGAGCTTGCACATTCTCTATTTTCTTTGTGGTTACCATGGGACTTAAATTTAGCATCCTAAATCTATAAAAATCTCCTTTGCTTTGATACCAACTTAACTTTAATAGTATACAATGTCCTGTATGTCCTACAGCCAGCAATCCTACATCCCAGGCAGCACGACTTGACTGCTCTCCCACAGTATTCTGTAGAATTCCATGAGTGCCTTCTCCATGAAGGGCTAATTCTGGGATAGCGAGTCCCTCAGGCCATTACCAGACAGACTGTGCCAGACATACATACTCCCAGTATGTATACGAGGGTTACTCTGCTCTTTCTGTAACTGGCACCATGGATCTGCAAAGGGAACACAGGCCAGCTCTGTGCCAAGCCAGTGAGGCATCGGGGAGAAGCCAGCTAGCGCATTGCAGAGATCCTACTACTTTTAAGTAGCATTTTCTTTTTAGGTGGTGAAACAATTTCGTGATGGTGGTTACAACACATTGGTTTCTACCTGTGTTGGTGAAGAAGGCTTGGATATAGGGGAAGTTGATCTTATAATATGTTTTGATGCCCAGAAGAGTCCAATTCGTCTTGTACAACGAATGGGTAGAACTGGCCGCAAACGTCAAGGCAGGATTGTTGTTATCCTTGCTGAAGGACGAGAAGAACGTGTAAGTAGACTTGTAGAAACATGATTTGATACTTGAAATTTGAGAAATATAGCCAAAAGACTAATATCAACCTTATAGCTTTCAAAATCCAATCAGTCTGGTAGGTAATTGTGGTTGATTTATTTTTCTCCTTTTGCATTAGATTTTGACTACTTTTTTCTTGTAATTAAGACAATTTTTGCTTGCATTCAGTTTTATAATTTTTGTCCATGTACAGAAACACATTTTAATACTTCAGCATTAATTCAGAGGCACCTAAGTATAAAGAATCAATATTCATTACTTTGTTTTACTATTTCCCTATGCTTCTAAGGCCTGTTTGTTTGTTTTGGTTTTTAAGTACCGTAAGCTAATAATGGTTTTGACATTTTCAAGAGGTGCAAATATCAAACAAAACAAAGAAGAATATGCACCAGAAACAATAATAACCTGCAAAGTCTAACCTATTTACTTTCTGGCCCTTTACAGAAAAGTTTTCTGATGCCTAATCTGAATAATAGGGAACTTGAAAAATATTCATCCTTTTCTACAATCTTGGGGGATAAGCCTTCCTAAATATGATGTACATATTATTTTGTGTTTGTTACACTAAAATGTTAATGAACTTTTGTAACTTAGAGGAACTGGTTCAATGGCCAAATATATAGCTTCACATTAAAGACCTTCTCATTAGTTATAAAGTTAAAATTTTTTAATTTAAAATTCAAATTTTTAAAAATTGACTTAACATTTTTATATGCTCTTTGAAATCATCCTGAAAAATGAGTTATTTTTCTTTAATACTGTTCCTGTTATTACAGCATATTCTTATGTAACATCTACTTTATCCATAATATGATCTCATTAAATGAAATGTTTGGCAGCTGGTAAAAGGCCATATATTATCAATGAGTGGAACTGGGTTTTAACTGTGGTACCTTAGGCAAGTCACTTAATCTCTCCTTCAGGTTCTAATTTTCTTATCTGTAAATTAGTAATTATGACCCACTTTTAATAATTCTATGCTGTGCAATGTTCTAAGTGTTTTATATGTACTATCTTTTATAATCCTATCAACAGCTGTGTATGGTGAATGACGTGTTTCTTGTTGAATACAGATTTTTTAAAAACCTGAAGTATAAAGAGATGAAGTAACAAACTGAAATAAGGGAATTAGTCAGAAAAAGCAAATTGCACATGGGTAAATATCAACCTCATTCAAAAACAACAAATACTACATTAAAAAAAAAAAGATTACCTTTGTGCAATCTAGTTACTAAGGTGGGCTTTTTAATAATAGATTTTGAAATATTTTTCACCAATCTTGACCAAATGGGTTTTAGAATTGGGGACAGTATAAATTCCATTCTCTGAGTATTTAAGCAGATTAGTTTAACTTTATGTTTAGAATAAACCCAGACTAACATAATAATTCCATGTTATGGCTAAATGATTTTATAGAAATTATGTAATTTGACATTTTATATTTGTTTTTACAGACTTATAATCAAAGTCAGTGCAACAAAAGAAATATTTATAAAGCTATTTCAGGTAACAGGCAGGTCCTTCATTTTTACCAAAGAAGTCCTCGAATGGTTCCTGATGGAATCAATCCAGAATTACACAAAATGTTCATCACACATGCTATTTATGAACCAGAGACACCTTCTCGGAATGTGCAACAGAATTCATCTCTCTTTTCTTATAGGAATGGTAAATAAAAAATTTTGTGTTTGAGACATGCATTTTTTTCCCCCTTATTCTTAGTTAGTAGAAAGCTGTATCTTTATATGATATTTCTTCTTTGAAAAACTCAATGTACATACTAGGTTGTTATGGGTGTTCTCTGTGGCAAAGGGAAGGAGACAATGGCAATACACTGTTGTGGAAAATTAAAATTAAAAATATGCTGACAGCTCAGAGAATATTCTCCATAAAATGTAGAAAAGAAAGAAAACAGTTTAATTATTGAAAAAGCATTAAACTAGCTTACAATATGAATCGTAGGCAATCCACTAAGAAATTAAAAAAGACAGAAATTCTACCCTATTTATACCCCCAAGCAATTACGATGCTTGGCATATGTATTCCCAAGATTAACAGTAACTTGTCCTTTTATGAGAGGACAGAACGATTTGCTTGACATTCTTTCACCCCATATTCATCTGATAATTAGGGTACCTTTTGTGTTGGCTAATTGCCTTTTTCCAAAGGAATAATAAAACTTCTCTTATTTCTATGAAAAGCAGCTGGTTACAGTTCTGATATAGGTGCCTAGGCTAAACTGCCATGGCCACTGGAAAATAGAGGTACACTCTTCGTTTATGTTTACATTTCAAAGAGATGGCTCCCAGACTGTAAAGAAAACATTTCTGGGTTGCAAAGCTGACTAGAGGCTTGCTTATCCTTTACAAAAATTTACATTTCTATCAAAGAGTTAAAGGAATGATTTACAAATATTAGGTGTCTCCTGGAAAAATGCTCTAAGAAAAGGAGGGTGAAAGATCTCTTTCTCTTTAAGAACTACAGAGACTTTGGTGATATCAAGAAAATATCTTGAAATATTAACATTATGTAAGTGAAAATCAAAAAAGTTATTTTAAAAAAAATTTTCCTTAACCTTTAATGAGAGTGTTTAAAGAATCATAAAATCATATAATTGTATTTTGAGATTTGGAAGGAACCTTTGAGGTGGGTCATCTGGTCCAATTACCTAGCAAGGTAGGAATGCTTTCTGCAGCATTCTTATTAAATGCATAACCAGCCTCAACTTGTATATGTCTGTTAGTGGAAATCGTATTCTTTTATGAGGGTTCATTCCGTGGTTGAACAGCCTTAGATGGTAGAAGATGCTTCCTAATGTTGAAAAATCTGTCTTTTGGTACCTTTTCCCATTGATATATTTTTGTCTTCCAGATAAAAAAATCAGTTTTCATTCTCCATTTATCTATGTAACAGTCCTTTATATATTTGAGGACAGTACCTATCAAGTTTGTTCAACTGTTTGTTGCACTGGTTTCCATACCATGAAGTTTCAAGGTCCCTTGCCCTCCTAGACACCTGCTTGGGAATCATTTAAATTTGTTAATGTTCCTCTCCTTAACTCTGAGCTGTTAATCATTGCTTTTAAAAATCATATGCCTAGTAAACCTAATACAAATCTACTTATTAGGACTATACCTATCATTTTATAAAACTGCCAAATATTTGGTTAAAATGAAAACATAATGTCTTTTGAATTCTCTTGAATTTATTAAACTAATAACAGCATCAAAATTTGATTAGGTTGACTTAAATTATTCTTAGTGATCATTGTATTTTTTCTAAATGCAATTAACCATATATTTAATAATTGTTTCTAAATGTTACTTGGGATGGATGGCAAATTTATTTAGTAAAATAAATTTTACTAACCTTGCATTTTTTAAAAATTTGAGATAATGCTAGCTCATGTTCCCTTTTTTCTACTCTTTTTCCTTCCATTCTCCCTGATTTTTCAAGTATCAATGATTTGCCTTTCCAAGATTATGCTTATAAAGGTAATTTTCTGTACATTAGTATATAATTCATTTGGGCTTAGAGGCCTATCTCAAAATCTTGGATCCTATAAGTGTCATATCTGAAACAGACCCTAGAGAACATTTAGTTCAAACCTCTTATTTTATAGATGAGGAAAGAGATGCAGAGAAGCCATATTTAAAAATCATCTTATACAGTATTTGGGAACAACTGAATTGTTTCCTGATTCCTAATTCAGTAGTCTTCTTTTTTTAAAATTCCTGCCTTCACCTCTATTGGGCCAGAGTTCCTCCTTTATACTGTTGTTTATCATTTCCAGTTTGATACTTATTTTCTTTTATAGAGATTATGGAAGCCAAAAAGGATTAAGTTGCCATAGAATTTTTTACAAGTTTATTAATAAATCATTTTTAAAAGCACCACCCTTTTTTACCCCTGTTGGTGAAAGGCTTCAGTCAAAAAACTAGTTTTGGTTTTGGCAATTTTTTTTTCTCAAGTCTCAGATAATCTTCCAATACTGTATGATAGAATCATACTAGTTTTCATTTGTAAGTTATCTGACTCTGTTTCCTGCCAGGTCTTAGGCAGCAAAGTAGAGGGAGTCCAAAAGAAGCCAGGACTGAGAAGGGTTAGCTCCTAGAGAGAAGGGCACGTTATTTTCAAAGAGGTGAGAGAAACTTCAATGATTTGTAGAATCAGGAAGTGATAAACAGAGAGTGGTTTTATGTGAAAAATAATAATTTGAAGGAACAGAATCAGTGACATAGCAGAGATAAATAAATATAGAGAGTTTGAGTTGATAGTATATATTTTTGTGTTTGCCTTGTAGCATTTTTTTAAATTAACATTTTCAATTTTTCAATTTATAGGAATAAAGCAAAGTAAATCAAAGAAAGATTGGTCATTATCAGAAGAAGAATTTAAATTATGGAATAGGCTTTATAGATTAAGAGACAGTGATGCAATTAAGGAAATAACATTGCCTCAGGTTCAGTTTCTCTCTTTACAGAATGAGGAAAACAGCCCAGTAAGTTGAACTTGTTTTTAAGATGTTCTTTATAATGATTATGCAATAGCTTTGAGAGTAGAGAGAGACGTTCTTCATCAGAATGTCAACTTACTTTAAAAATTAGGAATGTAAGCAGTTTTTAAAAAATCATTAATGTCTATGTTTATAATACTACAAATTTTCTAATGTATATATATTTTTATATGGTTGTGATATGATATATGTGATTTTTTTTTTCACATATGTTGTGAAATGTGATGTTTTCTTCATTACTTTCTATCATATAAACATTTCTATGTATTGGCATCATCTAACTGGTTTGCCACTTTACTCTGCAGTACACCAGTTTCCTTGGCTATTTCCCTGATGTGTTTTGAGATTCTTTTCAGTATTTTAGTATTTAATGTAAATAATACTGCCAAGAGCATCTTTGTAAAAATTGATTTTTCTTTTTCTTTTTGACATTATAGTTAAAATTTTAAATTAGATGTTAATGTTTGTTATGAACAAATTGTTGGTAAACGTAAATGAAAGTCAAGAGAATTGAGCAGGTGTTGAATATGTGCCTTAGAGAGCTGCAAGAACAACCTCAGGAAAGATTTCTTTTCGAAGCTTTATAGGGCTTTCAATATATTGTTATAAGCATTTGTATTTTATTCCCAAACAAGGAGAATGAGGAATGGCAGCATGTATGACAAGTTAGGAATCAGTTTTACACTGAGAGGTTATCAATGCCTCCTTATTAGGCTGTGGGATATCAGTGTAGTAAAATAGTAGATTTGAAGCCAAACATATTTTCTTTAATATTTGCTCATAACGTGGAGCTATATATAAAGAGGAATATGCTCAAGTAATAACTATGTAACAGATAATTTTAAAATGTATTTGAAAAGTTATCATTGCACTTTGTGAAATTATTTTCCTTTTTTTCTTCTGATTTTAGTTGAAAATACCTAAATGAAACTAAATTATTTAGCTTATGTTAGCCTGATTATCTGTATATTGAGTGGGGTTTTTTCTTATCTGTGAAATCTCAATGCATATGTGTATGTATTTTTACCATTATTATTTTTAAAATCTTTAATCAGATGCAAGAACCAACCAATGGAATTTATCAGCTCTCTCTTTCTGAATGGAGAGTGTGGCAGGATCATCCTTTCCCTACTCATCAAGTTGACCATTCAGATCGATGCCACCACTTTATAAGCGTTATGCAAATGATAGAAGGAATGAGAAATGAAGAGGTAGAATTTTATTGTAACTTTCTGTTGTTGGAATGATGCTGAAAACTAGAATATTTAATGTTTATTCTTCTTAATTTGAAGTCATTATAAGAAATAAATGTACTTTAATTATAGCTAGAAATATTTTATTTTTCTATATAGCTCCTTGTGACCTCAATAAGGAACTAGTTTTCTGCCTTAGGAGAAGAAATAGGCTTAATTAATTAGAGGAAGAATATCATCTGTAAATATTGTTAGACTGGAATAGAATTTTAATATACTTAATGATTATTTTGTAAAGCTAATTTCGGATTCTTGCTAGATTGAGATTTATTGAAATATTTTTTATCACATATTTCATTTGGTATCTCTTTATATACATACAGATATATATACACACACATATATGCATGTGTGTGTATTTTTTTTTTTAGGAGGTACCAGGGATTGAACCTAGGACCTTGTACGTGGGAAGCAGGCACTCAGCCACTGAGCTACATCTGCTTCTCTGGTGTCTCTCTTGTATTCTGGTGGTACTTTAGTGAATTATTTGATTCCCTAAATCAGTTTCTTTATTCTTTTTCCTCGAGCGTTAGAATAGTGAACCTATTATGAGCATGAAATCCAAAATGCATAGGTTAGAATCCCAGCTGTATCTCTTACTAGTTGTGTGTCTATAATTTAGCATCTCTCTTCCCCAGTTTCATCTGTAAAAGAACGATGATAATAATAGTACCTACTTCATAGCCTTGTTGTGAGGATTAAATGACTTACATCTAAAGTATTTAAAATAGAAACTAGTACATAGTAAGTTCTCTAAACTGTATCTGCTATATATATTTTTTAAAGGAGGTCCCGGGGTTTGAACCCAGAACCTCGTACATGGGAAGCAGGCGCTCAACCACTGAGCTACACTCGTTATCCTGTATCTGCTATTTTTATTGTTAGCTTTTGTTCATGAATACATGTGAATAAAGTAATTGGTTATGGATCCCAGCAAGACGTGTGTCATCAAATTAATATATTTATTGAAAACCTTCTATGTGTAAGGTTCTATTCCAGACCCTGGAGCTACATCAGTGAACAAACCATATAAAATGTTCAGTCTATGTGAAGCATATGTACTAGACATTTGTCACATTAATATTTGTCTATTTATTGTGTTCATTATTCAAGTCATCAAAAACTTTTTGCAACTTTGGTGGAGTTCAGAAGTCTGCATGTTAGCCAGTGTTTCTTGACTTAAAATAATTTTAGAAACTCATACTCCAGTTTTTGCAGTTGTTACTTCGATTGTGGGCTTTTCTTTTCCTGACCTTTCCATAAAATGTACCCTACCTGAATATTTGACTGAGATCTGAAGGAGGTGTTGGGGCAAAATGTTTGTTTGGGTCTACTTTTAAAAATTGAATAAATGGGAAATATTTCCTTTAAATTTAGATAAGTTATGGCAATTTTTCATTTTAGTTGTGCTTTCCCTCATGCTCCAGATTCCTAGTTATTCCTAAAAAGATCATCTATCCAGGATCCTGCTTCCTTCTAAAACAAATTCTGAAGGGCGAACCCTTCAGCAGCACTTCATGATTCATAAAGATGCTAACAGCAAGGACACTCGCATACAGATTTCTGGGCACTAGGACTCTTTGTCTAAGAGATTAGACCTTTTTTTTTTTTTTTTTTTTCTCTTAACTTTTTTTGTACATTTAATAATTGAAAATATAAACATATAAAACTAAAAAGTAAACACAGATGAATAAATATATACATTTCTCCATTAAATGTAATGGATACATATAAAATTTTTTTTTTGTGTGTGTGTGTGTGGATCAAACAGTATGTTACACAATATATTTAGTTCATAGTAACGCATTCATACAGTGTTTGTCCTTTTGTGTCTGGCTTGCTTCACTCAGCATAATGTCCTCCAGATTCATCCATGTTGCCATATGCTTATGACTTCATTTCTTCTTACAGCTGCATAATATTCCATCGTGTGACTAGACCACAGTTTGTTTATCCATTCATCTGTTGATGGACACCTGGGTTGCTTCCAACTTTTGGCAATGGTGAATAATGTTGCTATGAACATCGGTGTGCAGATGTCTGTTCGTGTCACTGCTCTCAGTTCTTCTGGGTATATACCCAGTAG
>JAQZBX010105592.1:0-10838 GCA_029593785.1 Cabassous unicinctus
GTACTAAAAAAACACACACCCTACCCACACTCCTTTCCAGGGTCTTAATTAGACTCTTTGGTGAGTCACACTTAGATATATGAATGAATGTGATGTTGGTTGAGTGTAGCTAAATACAATCTAAATTCAATTCAACACAGTTCAAGTTTGGATTTATTTGACCAGCCTCACCTCTACTTGCATATCAGAGAAAAAGATAACTTATCAGAATCATATAAGGATTTTAAAAATGATGCCTCATACAGTGAAGAAGTACTCTGGGAAGATGACAGAATAAGTCTCCAGGAAACAATCCTTCCACTCAAACAATTATGAAAATGGTAGGAATTGTCTAAATCAAGTATTTTGGATCTCCAGAGTCTAGAGGAACACTCAGCAGCACAGAAAAGAAGAGCTGGAGAAAGAGGCCGGTAAATAGTCCTAAACACTTGCAGCAGTCATCATACCCCAATCCTCAACCTTGTGGCAGGCAGCAGAGCTGTCCACAGCTCGACCACCTGGTGTAGCTTGCTGGTGACAAGGTATGTTATAAAGATACAATCCTAAAAATTCCAGAGGTGTGATCTGATTGCTTATTGCTACTTTGATCAACTATGTCAGATTGAGAGTTCCATATCTCAGTGTAGCCATTGTTCCAATAACCCTCAGAAAAAGAGTGGAAGAAGAGTCTTAAAGAGAGTATCCTTACTCAAAACTTCAAAAAAAAAGAAAAAAAAAAAAACAAAAAAACAGAGAAATGGCTTCAGTAATTTGGACGATGGCAGAATCAAGAAAACTTAACTTCAAAAGCTGTAAGAGAAGCTGTTGGCATGCTTACTGGTCCCAACCCAACCTCTCATCGATACAATGTGTGTGGAAATAACATTTGCTTCCATTGAGGATCCCTGGTCCTATTCCATCAGTTGCAGAGTAACTCCTGTGGCAGTACTGGCATGTCTGTATGTTGGTGCCAAACAATTGGGAGGCATCCTAAAAGACTTCTCTCGGACATTGCATTTCACATTCAATGTAGGCTGATCTTCTTGACAGGAAGGCTCAACTTGGAAGAAGAGCACTGGACAATAAATAGCCAGTTGCAAAAAGACTGTGAAAGATATTTTTGCATAGCTTTGTTTATTTCGATTAGCTCCTGGCATGCAAAGAAATCTCTGTCATAATATGAACTGGATACAAACTCTTGGTAGAAAGAGTTCAAGGATGAAATCACAATTAACCCTTTAAAATATTTAATTGTACATTGGGCACAAAAGATTTTCAGGGCAGATCACTGAACTCCGCTTTTTATTAAAGAATGTGGATTGCTAACCACAACTCTGAGGGAAGCTATTTTTTCAACCTGTCCCAAACAAAATGGTTGGCAGCCATTGTTTCAACCCTCCCTAGACAAGGCAGAGGTGTTAGAGATTTAAAGACATAGGACTTCCTCAGGGAGTAGGGACAGTTAAGTGAAGGGCTGCATTTGCTTGTCAGGCCCAGAAAACTCAGCTTTTAGGAGCCATGAAAGAAGTTCTTGTTGTCCTTCCTGATCCCTTCCCCAAGCAGTTTGGAACTGGTCTATGTCCCCTTCCTGAGTCCCTGGCACTTTTTTGACTGGAAAGACTGACTTGGGAGAGCCATCTCTGGGGTAAGCCAAGTCCCAGAATTTGCCTGCAAGGAAAAATCAGCATAAGGCTATGAAAGGAGTGTAAGAAATCTATAGAGGAGGACACATTAGGAGTAAGAACTGTCAGTTTCAAATAACCAGGAGAGAGGGGTCTGGGCAAAACCAAACTCCTGTAGCGGGAGAGCTCAACTAACAAACAAAAGCCTAGGATGAGCCAGAGACCCAGAAAGACTAGGAAGAACCTATACACTGCATTCCACCCACTTAGGGAGACCTTCCTAATTGGAGGGCTGAAGCTCAAGAAAATTTCTGTCATATCACAAGCTTGTTACAAAATTAAAAACAGACATGTCAAGAGTTAATCCCACAGTTAACATTTTAAAATATTCATATGTACAGTGTGCAATAAAGGGGTACAAAAAAGAAACAGGAAATAATCGCCAATCCAAAAGAAAAGGATAAAAATACTGAAAAACCCATCCAAGAAGGTAAGATTGTGCACACACAAAACAAAATTTTAAATAAATGATATTAAAAATCCTGAAGGAGTAGAAATTACAGAGAAAGAACTAAAGCATATAAGGAAAATAATGAATGAACAATAGGAGAATCTAAGTAAAGAGATGGAAAACTTAAAAAGGGAACAGAACTCTGGGGGTTGGAGACCACAAAAGAAATGAAAAATGCTCAAGAGTGTTTCAAGAATAGATTGGATTTGTCAGAAGAAAGATCAGTGAATTTGAATACAAGACATTTGAAATGAGTCAGTTGGAAAAGCATAAAGAACAAAAGAAATATTAAAGCAAATATAGCTTAAGACAGCTATGGGCAACATTCAAATGCACCATTATGAGTGTTGTGGGAGTCCTAGAAGGGGAAGAAACAGAAAAAAGTCAAGAAGGAATAGCCAAAGAAGAAATAACAGGGAATTTTCGGGCTAAGGAAAAGAGACATGAATATGGACACCCAAGAAGCAGAGAACAACACAGGATAAACATGAAAAAAACAACAAAAAACACCAGTCACATATTAATTACAAAACTAAATGCAAAATACAAGAAGAGAGTTCTGAATGCTGCAATAGAAAAGTAACATTTATGTACACTGAAGTCCCAATTAGAATAAGTGTTGGTGTCTCTTCAGAAACGATGGAAGCATGGAGGCAGTGGGTAGAAATACATAAATTATCGAAGAAAAACAAGTGACAGCCAAGAATTTTATATCCAGTGAAACTCTCTTTAAAAATATAAAGAAGATTAAAGCATTCTCACATAAACAAAATCTGAAAGAGTTCATTGCCCTACAAGGGGTGCTAAAGAGAGTTCTTCAGACTGAAAGGAAAGGACACTAGACAGTGGTTCAAAATAGGATAAAGTTTTAATGGCATGTTAAAGATAACCATTTGGGTAATTATAAATGAGAGTATTATTGTATCGTATTGTTTGGTAAGTCCACTTCTTACTTCCTCCAGGCACTAAGATGCAAATGCATAAAACATAATGATGAATCTATGTTTTTGGACATACAATATAAATAAATGTAAGTGGTAACATTTCAAAAAATTTTGGGAAAACAGAAGAGCTTAGGAAAAGTTTATGTGCATTCATTTAGGTTAAGTTAGAATCAAACCAATCATGATTGCTATATATTTAGGATGTTAAATTTCACCACACAGTACCCATAGTGAAAATAGATGAAAAATATTTCCAGATAGAAATTAGAAGTCACTCAATATGTTATAACACAAAAAAGCAACTAAACATAAAAGTCAGTGTTAATGAAAATGAGGGACAAAACAAATATAAGACATACAAGGCTAAACAGCAAATTACAGAAAAAATTCCTGCATTATCAGTATTGGCTTTTCATGTAAATGGATTAAACTCTTCAGTCAAAAGGCAAAGAGATTGGAAGAAGAGATAAAAAGCATGACCCTACTATGTATTGTCTGTAAGAGACTCAAGATTAAGTTCTAGAAACTACTAGGTTGAAGATGAAAGGATGGAAAAAGTATATCAAGCAAGTAGTAACCAACAGAGAGCTGGGGTGGCTACCTTAATAATGAATAAAGTAGACTTTAAATAAAAATTTTACAAGAAACAAAGATGTCTATTAAACACTGATAAAGGGGAGAATCCAACAGGAAGATATAGCATTTATAAATATATATATGCACCAAACAGCAGAACCCCAAAATAGATGAAGAAAATACTGACAGATATGAAAGAAGAAATGGACAACTCTACATTAATAGTATGATACTTTAACACACGACTATCAATAATGGATAGAACACCCAGTCATAAAATCAATAAGGAAATACAGGACTTGAATGATGCACTAAACCAACTAGACCTAACAGATACATAGATCACTGCACAAAACAAAAAGCAGAATACACATTCTTATCAAGTACACATGGATCATTCTCCAGGAAAGACCATATTTTGCATCACAAACAAGTCTCAATAAATTAAAAAGCTATATTGAAATCATACTATAGATATAATCCAACAGTAATTGAATGACCTAGAAATCAACAAGAGAGGGGGGAAAGGAAAAATCCACAAAATATGTGGAAATTAAACACATATTCTTAAACAACCAATTGGCTAAAGAGAAAATAAAAAGCTAAATTACCAAATATCTCAAGGACAAGTAAAAATGAAAATACAAAATGCCAAAACTTATGGGATGCAGCGAAGGCAGTGCTGAGAGGGAACTGTATAACTCTTAAGTGTTTACTTTTAAAAATTAGAAAGATTCAAATCAAACACCTAGCCTCAAAACTGGAATAACTAGTAAAAGAAGAGCAAACAATACACAAAGCAAGCAGAAGGAAGGAATAACAAATTTTAGAGTAGAGATAAATGAAATAGAAAATAAAAAAGAGAAAAGAGTGAACCAACAAATCAAAAATTTGCTTCTTTGGAAAGGTCACTATAATTGTCAAAACTTTAGCTAGACTGAAAAAGAAAAGATGAGAAAGGGCAAAAATAATGAAAATCAGAAATGAAAAGGGGAACATTTCCACCGATTGTGCTGAAATCAAATGTACTATAAGAGGACACAATGAACCTAAGAATGCTAATAAATTAGATAAACCAGAAGAAATGGAAAAAAATATTAGAAACACACAAACTACATACATTGATTCAAGCAAAAATAGGTGCTCTAAACAAGTCAATTACTAATTAAGATATTGAATAAGTAATGAAAAATTCACAACAAAAAAAAGCACTTCACCAGATAGCTTCACAAAGGATTTCTCCTAAATATTCCAATAAAACTTCACTCCAATTCTGCTCAAACTCTTCCAAAAAATTAAAGAGGCTGTAACACTCCCTGATTCTACAAGGTTAATGTCATTCACATAGCTTAGCCAGATAAAGATACCACAAGAAAAGAAAACTACAGAACATTATCTCTTATAAATATAGATGAAAAAATCTTCAAAAAAATACTGACCTAATACAAAATCACATTAGAAGAATTATACACCATGAATATGTGGGTTTTATCCATGGTATGCAAGGTTGGTTCAACATAAGAAATGCAATTAATGTAATACACCACATTAACAGAATGAAATTAAAAACCATATGATCTTCTCATTTGATTCTAAAAAGGCAATTGACAAAATACATCACCCTTTTTTGATAAAAAACAGAATACTAGGAATAGCAGAAAACTTCCATAATATAAAAAATGTCATGTGCCTAAAGCCCACAGCTGACATCCAACGTAGTGGTGAAAGACTGAAAACTAACTCTCTAAGATCAGGAACAAGACAAGGATACCATACCACCACTGTTATTCAACATTATTTTGGAAGTTCTTTCTAGAGCTATTAGGCAGGTAAAAGAAACAAAAGACACCCAAGTTTGAAAGGCAGAAGTAAAACCTACCCAATCTGAGATGATATTATCCTATATCCAGAGAAACCCACAGCAAAGTTCCTAGAGCTTATAAATGAATTCTGCAAAATGTCTGGGTACAAAATCAAAACCCAAAACTCAGTAGTGTTTCTATGCACAAGCAGTGAACAATTGAAAGGAAAACCCAAGAAAAAAATTCAATTCACAATATTAACTAAAAGAATCAAATATCTAGGAATAAATCTACCCAAGGATGTAAGAAAAGTACAAAACATTGTTTAAAGAAAATAAAGAATGCATTAATAAATGGAAGGACTTGCCTTGTTCATGGGCTGGAATACTAAATATTGTTAAGATGCCAACAGTACTCAAAACAACTTATAGATTCAAGGCAATCTTGATCAAAATCCGATCAATCTTTTTGCAGAAATAAAAAAACCAATTGTCAAATTTATATGGAAGGTAAGGGACCCCCATTAGCTAAATCCATCTTATAAAAGAAATGAAATATAAAGTTGGAACTCACATTTCCTGATCTTAAATCATATTACAATGCCACTATAATCAAAACAGCATGCTCCTAGCACAAGGACAGAAATAGAGACCAGTGGAATAAAAGTGAGAGTGCAAAATCAACCCTCACATTTGTGACCAAGTGATTTTTGACAAGGTGGCAAAGACAATTCAATTGGGAAAGAATTGTCTCTTCAACAAATGGTACTGGGGAAACTGGATCTTCAAGTTAACAACAAAAAGAAAAACTACCCAAATGAAATAGGGTCAAAAATATAAACAGACACTCTCAAGAGAAGATATACAAAGTGACCAGAAAGCACATGAAAAAACATTCTATATCATTAGCCATGCAAGAAATGCAAATCAAAACCACAATGAGATACTATTTCACACCCATTAGGATGGCTGTTATTTAAAAAAAAATTAAAAAGCATTGAACAGGATGTGGAGAAACAGGAGCACTCATTCATTGATGGTGGCAATGTAAAATGGTAACACTGTTGTGGAAGACTTCAATTTGGTGGTTCCTGAGAAAGCTAAGTAGAAAATTACCACATGATCCATAAATCACACTATTAGATATATACCATGAAGAATTGAAAGCAGGGACCCAAAGAGATATTTGCACACCAATGTACACAACAGTATTACTCAGAATTGCCAATAGATGGAAGCAACCCAAGTGTCCATCAGCCAATGAATGGATAAATAAGATGTACAATATACAGACAATGCAATATTATTCCATCATAAAAGGAATGAAGTCCTGATACATGCAACAGAATGGATGAACTTTGAAAACATCAGGTTGAGTGAAATAAGCCAGACATAAAAGGTTAAATTTCGTGTGACCACACTGACAAAAAAAAATTAGAATGTGCAAACTAATAATGTCAGAATTTAGAATATAGATTACCTGGAGATGGATTGGGAAAAGGGAATGGGAAAGTATTGCTTAATATATTCAGGATTCCTATTTGTAATGAAGGATATGTTTTGTTAATGGTTTGTAGTGATGGTAGCATACATTAGTCATGGTTCTTTAGGGAAATAGAATCAACAGGAGATATTTGTAAATAGTATGAGATTTTATAAAATTCTCTCAGATGACTGTGGGGATGCACAAATCCAGATTCCAAAGGCATGCTGCAAACCAGGGGCTCCAATGAAGTTCTGATTAAGGTCTTTGAAGAGCTGCCAGGAGATATTGGCTGTCCAAAGACGACCTGGAAAATTCTTTCTTAATGCTGAAATCACTTCCCCTTTTAAGGCATTCAACTGTTGGATAAAACATCCCTCAATGCTGACAGCAATCTCCTTGGTTGATTGTAGATGTAATCAGCCATCTATGCAATAAACTCACTGATGAATAAAGTCCACAAATGCCCTTGTATTACAATTAGCCCAGTGGTTGCTTGACCAAACAACTGAGCATAATCATCTGGCTCAATTGACACATTAGCCTAACCACCACATAACACAACATTGTGAACATATTTAACAACATTAAATATAGATCTGAATATGATAAAAAGGGGAAATGCTACATTGGAAGAAAGATAACAGAATAAATTTAAAAAAAAAACCTCCATGGAACTACTCTACACAAACAGTGAACCCTAAATTAAACCATGGACTTAAATGTGTACAAATATAAAAATATGCTATAATTGTACCAAATGTACCATATCAATGTAAGGTGTTGCTGGTGGAGTTGTATTGTATGCATGACTTCCTGTAAACCCACAACTTCTCTAATAAAAAAATAAACACACCCAGGCACATAGACGTCAAACTATGAATGTAAATAATCAGGATAGAGGTCTGAAAGCTGCAAGAAAATCATCATATTATTTACAAAGTAGTCTCTATAATAGTGAATGCTGATTTCTGATAAGAAACCCTGGAGGAAAGAAATTAATGGGATGAAATATTTAAAGCGATAACAGAAAACAATTACCAACCAGGAATTGTTGGTAATACCTAGTGAGACTGTCAAAAATGAGAGATAGATATTCCAGCTTAAAAAAACTCAGGGAATTTGTCCCTATTAGATTGGCTTTCAAGGAAAACTAAATGAATTTCTTCAAACTGAAAAGAAGGACACTAGACAGAGGATGGTAATGACAGAAAGAAATAAAGACTTCCTTATTTTAAAGAAATAAAATAAAGCGATCCCTACTTCTTATATCAAAGTTTTAAAAATGTAAATGTGTAAAAAGTGATGATAAATATGGTCATACAATGTATAAAGAAAGATGTAATTTGTAACAAATACAACAAACAGGTAGGGGGACAAAGGGAGATAGGAAAAGGGTAGTGTATGTCATTGAAGTTAAACTGGTAAAAAATGAAGTGTGATTTTTATATATTTAAGATATTAAATTTTAACCCTATGGTAACATAAAATAATATATGAAAATATATACAGAAAGAAATGAGAAGGAACTTAAAATAATACAATATAAATATATCAAGTAAATATGAAAGTCAGCATTAATGAAATAATTGAGAGACAAGACAGGAAGAAGATTTACAAAGACCATGTAGCATATTGGCAGAAGAAATTACTGTGCTATCAGCAGTTAGTTTAAGTGTAAATGTATGACATTATCCAGTCAAAAAGCAAAGATTGGCAGAAAGAATTTTAAAAAAAGCATGACCCAATCCTATGCTCCTTTTAAGAGAGTCACATTAAATTCAAAGACACAAATAGGTTTAAAGTCAAGGGATGGAAAAATTGATACCATGTAAATAGTAACCAAAATGGATTTTGAACAGCTATTCTTAAATAGGATAAAGTATATATTAAGTCTAAACCTCTTACAAGGGTTAAAGAAGGTCGATATATATTGAAAAGATGTATTTGCAACATCAAACATAACCTTTATAGATATATATGCAACAAATGGCAGAACCCTATATATATGAAACACCTATTGACAGGTTTGTAGGGAGAAGTAGGTGATTCTACATTAATAGTAAAGAATTAAATATGCCATTTTAAATAATGTATAGAACATCTTTGACAGAAGATGAATAAAGAAATATAAGACTTGAACAAACTATAAATAACTAGATTTAATATTTGACCCAACAGCGGCAAATAGCCATTATCCTCTCATGCAAATGGATCACTCTTGAGTATAGAGCATTTATTATGTAATAAAACAAGTTCAATAAATTTTAAAAAATTGAAATCCTACAATATATTTTCCCTGACCATAATGGAATGAAGCCAGAATTCAATAACAGAGGAAAAAAAATTTAAATTCACTTTTAGGTGGAAATTAAAATGTACAGTATTAAACATCCAATAGATGGAAGAAGAAATAAAAGAAAATTAAATATAGCTTAATGTGATTGAAAAGGAAAACAGCAGGGAGCAGAGACAGCTGAAGTGGTTGAGTGCCTGCTTCCCACATGAGAGGTCCTGGATTCGGTTACCTGTGGCTCCTAAAAACAAAATCAAACAACAAGCAAATAAATGATAAAACCAACACAGGGGAGCCGATGTGGCTCAATGGATAAGTGCTGGGGTCCAACATACAAGGTCCTGGGTTGAATCACCGGCCCAGGTACCTCAAAAGAAAACTAAACAAAACAAAACAAAAAGACTTGAAAACATAACGTATGAAAACTTATGGAGTGAAAAGAATGTAGTGCTGAGAGTAGACTTTAAATCTTTCCATGTTTACATTTAATAAGAATAAAGATCTCAAATCAGAGAACTAACGTCATGACACAAGTTTCTACAAAAGGAAGAGTAAACAAACTACAAAGCATGTGAAAGGGAAGAAATAAGGATTAGAAGAGAGATAAATGATTTAGAAAACAATAATTTAACAATAGAAGAAATAAATAAAACCAAACGTTCATTCTTGAAAATAAGATCAACAAACCCTTAGCTAGATTGACAAAGGAAAAAAAAGGAAGAGCACTAATAATTGTAAAGAGAAATAAAAGAGGGGCATCACTACAAACAGAAATAAAAAGAATGATAAGTGGATACCACAAACAACTGTATACCAAGAAATTTTATAACCTAGATGAAATGGACCAATTCCTAGAAACTACATTGACTATCAGCAGAAGAAATAGATCTCAACAGACCAGTAATAAATTTAATTACTCTTAATTCAATAATTAAGATTGATTCAGTAATGAAATACCTCCCCAAAAAGAAAACGCAGGACCAGATGCCTTCATTGGTGAATTTTCCCAAACATTTCAAGAAGAATTAACACAAATTCTGGTCAACTTTTCCAAAACTCAAGAGAAAGGAACATTCCCAAAATCATTCTAAGAGGTCAACAGGATCCTCATACCAAAGCCAGATAAATATACAATGAGAAAAGAAAATTACAAACCAGTATCTCTTATGAATATAGATGCCAACAGCCTCAACAAAATACTAACAAACTGAATCCAACACACATTGATCAAGTGGAATGTATCCCAGTTATGCAAGTATAGTTCAACATAAGAAAATTAGTATACACCACATTACATGAACAAAAAGGAAAAAAAAAATCATCTCAATTGATACAGAAAAGGATTTTAAAAAAATCCTGCAGCCTTTCTTGATAAAAAATAATTAGAAAACTAGGAATAGAAGGGAACTTCCTCAAAATGAAAAAGGGCATATATGAAAAATCCACTGCTCATATCATACTCAGTAGTGATAGGTGAACATTTTCCCTCTAAGTTCTGGAACAAGATAATGATTTCACCACTGTTATCCAACATTGTACTGGTAGTTTCAGCCAGATAATTAAGCAAGAAAAAAATAAATAATAGACTTCAAAATTGCAAGGAAAAAGTAAAAATTTCCTTCTTTG
>JAQZBX010105593.1:0-10837 GCA_029593785.1 Cabassous unicinctus
AAAAAAAAATTATATGTGTAAGAGTAGTAGTGGTAACAAGGAGGTAAAATTACACTTTTAATCTGAAAAAGCTAAGTTGACGAAGGTGAAACCATACAACCTCATTTGTTGTGGTTATATGGGGATTCATTGTTCTATAATACTGAAACCTCCCTCCTTTCTCTCTTCTACTCAGTCAGTAATACTACTTTGCCCTTAAGCTACTTCCTGACTACCCAGCTCTACAAGCAATATAAGGCAGCTAGCATCTCTTTAGATCTACACCAGTCCATCTTTCACCGTCAGGCTCCCCAACCCTAAACCAATTCTTCTCCTTTCTTTTTCTCTCCAAGATCCATTTCAAGGAGAATGTTAATACCGGCAGGCATGAGCTTCTCTTCCCCTCGGAATCCCTTCTCTTGTTTATTCCATTCCAGAGCCCCTTAAGCTTATCAAAGAGTGAATATGTGGGCATTGCATATTTCATCCAAAATAAAAGTAGGCAAACAAGTCCCTACTCCAAATACTAACCAAGACCTCCTTTATGCTCTGTGGATGACTTGGCACTCCACGCCACAGAGGCCAGTGCCCATCCTCTATTGGGGGCACAAGCTGCCTTGGAAGCAATTCTGTGGCTGGAACTGGAAGCTCCACTTCCCAAAAATGGGGTAGATAGGGATGGCTGGGCACCAACTTCAGCTACTGATTAGTAAATTCAGCGGGCTAAAGTATAATCCTAAGAACAGCTAAAGTTTGAACCTGTCCAAGTCAGAAAAAGGCCAGTAGCCACCATTTTAACTCCGCCCCTGGCACGAGGGGAAGCGGGGTGGACTGAAAATCACAGTGCTGGTAGGGGCCGGATTCTTTCCATCCAGATCAGACTGCAGCTCTAGCATAAGGCTCAGGGCCCACCTCTGGCAGGTAGGAAGCTGGCGGGACCTGCGCCAGCCTCTCCAGGAAAATACAGGCCACGCCGCAGAGGCTGGTGATCATCCTACTCTGGTGGCACAAGCAGCCTCAGGAGCTATTCTGTGGCTGGAATTGGAAGCTCCATTTCCCAAAAACAGGGGAGAAAGAGACGGCTGACCACCAATTTCAGCTACTGATTAGTAAATTTGGCTGGCTAACGTATAACCCTAAGAACAGCTAAAGTTTGAACCTGTTCAAGTCAGAAGAAGGCCAGTAGCCACCATTTTGACTCCGCTCCCAGCATGAGGGGAAGCTGGGCTGACTGAAAATCAGTGACAGTAGAGACCGGCTTCTTTCACCCAGATTGGCCTGCAGCCCTAGCCTAGGCTTCAGCCCCACCTCTAGCAGGGAGGAAGCTGTCAGGCCCTACACCAACCTCTCCAGGTAACTGCAGGTACATTTAGCTAGCACAGACTGAATAGCTGGAAGTCTACGGGGACAACTGTGGTCATTTTCAACCCACATGACATAGATTGCTGCCCACACCTGCAGCTCCATCCCTGACCCAGGCAGGGGAGAGAGAGGAGTGAAGTTTCATCAGTCTCTCTGGGCAACTAGAATCTAGGCCTGCACGACCTGGATTATTACACACAGTTGCGGCTCTATCCCTACCCCTGGCAAAGGAGAGAGTTGGGAGATGCTGTTTACCCCTGGGGCAATGTGGCAGCTTGAGCCTCCACAGCTCACAGCACCAACTACGTCCTTGGCTCCTACTACACAACCAGCAAGGGACAAAGAGCAAGAAAGCCCAAACCAAAGAGAGAAACTGCACCCAGAATAAATACTGTAGTAAGCCAGAGGCCAAGACTACAATAAAAAATTACAATCCACACCAAGAAATAAGAAGATATGGCCCAGTTTAAGGAAAAGATAAGCACCAGATGACATAAAGGAGTTGAGACAACGAATCATAGATGTTCAAATAAATCTTAATAAATTCAACAAGATGGCTAAAGAGATTAAGGATATTAAGAAGACATCGGGAGAGCACAAAGAAGAATTTGAAAACATACATAGAAAAATAGCAGATCTTATGGGAATGAAAGGCACAATAAATGAAATTAAAAATACACTGGAATCACATAATAGCAGATTTGAGGAGGCAGAAGAAAGGACTGGTGAGCTGGAAGAAATGGCCTCTGAAAGTGAACATACAAAAGAAGAGATGAAGAAAAGAATGGAAAAAATTGAACAAGGTCTCAGGGAACTAAACAACAGCAAGAGACGTGCAAACATACATGTCATGGGTGTCCCAGAAGGAGAAGAGAAGGGAAAAGGGGCAGAGGGAATATTTGAAGAAATAATGGTAGAAAATTTCCCATACCCTTTTGAAGGACATAGATATCCATATCCAAGAAGCAAAATGTACTCCCATTCAAATAAATCCAAATAGAACAACTCCGAGACACATACTAATCAGAATGTCAAATGCCAAAGACAAAGAATTCTGAGAGCAGCAAGAGAAAAGCAATGCATAACATATAAGGGATAACCAATAAGATTAAGTGCTGATTTCTCATCAGAAACCATGTAGGCAAGATATATTTAACATACTGCAAAAGAAAAACTTGCAGCTGAGAATTTTATATCCGGCAAGATTGTCTTTCAAAAATGAGGGCAAGTTTAGACTATTTAGAGATAAACAGAAACTGAGAGGGTTTGTAACCAAGGGACTTGCTTTGCAGGAAATACTAAAGGGTGTGCTACAGCCTGAAAAGAAAAGACAGGAGAGAGAGGCCTGGAAGAGAGTCTAGAAATGAAGATTAGATCAATAAAAGTAATTAAAAGTGTTAAACGAGTGGTGAAAGTAGTGACAAATAAAACTCAAATAGTCATAAACGAGTGGTGAAAATAGTGACAAATAAAACTCAAATATTCAGGAATAAACTTAACCAACTATGTAAAGCACTTGTATTCAGAAAACTACATCTCATTGTTAAAACAATCAAAGGAGATCTAAATAATTGGAAGAACATTCCATGTTCATGGACTGAAAGACTAAGTATCATTAAGATGTTAATTCTATTCAAATTGTTATACAGATTCAATGCAATCCCGATAAAAATTCCACCAGCATTTTTCAAATAAATGGAAAACATGATTATCAAGTTTATTTGGAAGGGTAAGGGTTCTTGAATAGCCAGAAACATCTTAAAAAGGAAAAGCGAACTTGGAGGATTCTCATTTCTGGACTTTAAATCATATTACCGAGCTACAGTGGTAAAAACAGCATGGTACTAACATAAATACAGACACACAGACCAATGGAACCAAGTTGATGGTTCAGAAACAGAACCTCACATCTATGGTCAAGTGATTTTTGACTAGCCTGTCAAACCCACCCAGGTCAGGTAGCACAGTCCATTCAACAAATGGAGCTGAGAGAACTGGATATCCATAGCAAAAGAAGGAAAGAGGACCCCTATCTCACACTTTATCCAAAAATTAACTCAAAATGGACCAAAAACCTAAATATAAAAGCAAGAACCATAAAGCTTCTAAAAGAAAATGGAAAATATCTTCAAGATCTGGTAGTAGGTGATGGAATCTTAAAGGAGATAAAAGGAGGACTAAGATGGACTACTGATGTTTAATGTATGTAGAAGTTTTAATTAGCTTTACTGTAAAAGTGTGGAAATGTACAGAGTTGATGGTAACACATTATAATGAGTAACAGCTGGTTTATAATTGGAAATGTGGCTGAAAATCATGGTCTAGGAATGTAAATGCCCTTGACAGAAAGCTAGGGAATAATCTAGGGACTGAATAGCACAGTAAACCCAGAGGTAGATGAGAATTGTGTTTGATGGTACAGATGCAAGAGTGTCCTTTGTGAGCTAGAGCAGATGTACATCACTATTGCAGGGTGGTGGGAATGTGGAGAAGCATGGGAAAAATACAACTGGAGTGACCTATGGAGTGTGGTTAACAGTAATAATGTAATATTCATGCATCTATACCAAAGATGTACCGTGTTGATAATGGGGGAGTATGGAAAATGTGTGCCAAATGTACACTATAGACCTGGTAATAATCAGATGATATTATCTCATAAACTGTAACAAATGTTCCACCACGATGTGATGTGTTGATAGAGGGGTTCTGTATGGGAATTCTGCCCATGTGCACGATTGTTTTATAAGTTTACAACTTCTGTCATAAAAATAGATTTTAAAAATAATAATAGGGTGGGTTGGGGGAAAAATACACCAAATATAAGATAAGGACTATAGTTAGTAGTAAGATTTTTTTTTTTTTTCCACCGGGAGGTCCCGGGGATCGAACCCAGGTCCCTCCATATGAGAGATGGATACCCAACCATTTGAGCCACATCCACCTCCCAGTAGTAAGATTTTGACAATATTCTTTCATAATTTGTAACAAATGCCTCACAACAATGTAAGATATTGTTGGTGGGTTGATGTATGGGACTCCTGTATGATGTTATGCCTATTTGCGTTGTAAGTTCACAAATTTTACTATACACTTACTGGTTATATATGTTCATGTATAAATGATATAAAACAATAATAATAATAATAATAGGGTGGGTTGGGGGAAAATACTTTGGTTAGTAGTAATATTTTGAGGATGTTCTTTAATCATTAGTTAAAAATGTTTCACAACAATGCAAGGTATTGGTGTTAGGGTGAGATATGAGAGCCCTGTAGGATGCTATTTATGTTTGTTTTCTAAGTTCACAACTATCACTATACACTTACTGTTTATGTATGTTTATGTATAAGTGATATACCTCAATAAATTAAAAAAAATATTAAAAATAGATAAGTCAATTTAATATGTTATAAACTGTATTGGAAGTATTTAGAAAGTGTATACAAATTAAGAGATAGACTTCAGAATTGTCAAACTCTTGTGCATCAAAACCAGGCCTCCAGTACCCTGTGTGGTGACTCTCGATTTGAGTTATTGGCTAGGCTGGTCACTATGACCCCTAAAACAATAAAAGTGTCTACTACATCTCTGACATGGCTCCTGAAGTGGATAGAAAGTATGTTGCAGTTTCGGACTCCTGCAGCAGTACGTGATGGCTCAACATGGCCAGATTTACAATGGACAATGCCTCCAAATTGGCTCTGATTCTTAGTGCCAAAGGGTGCTATACACCAGGCTGGTGAAATACTGGAGCTTTCCTCCAAGGGCCAATGGTACTGCAGCATGCTGGCTGTGTGAGGCATGTACCAAGTGGAGCAATAATTACTAAAGTAATGTGACTAGAACCTAAATGGACACAACTGGCATTATGGCCTGCTCCCATGGAGAGACAACATGTATGGTATTGCAAACCTGGTGATTAGATCTATTACCTGCAGCTCAAAAAGGAACTTGTGCATTGGTTAGTGCATTGATTAGTATTAAGTGCTGTACCTGTATACCTGATGAATATAATAATGTCTCTTCTATTCTAGATCACATGCAGAAGGACATTAAACATGCTAAAAGTCTTTGTAAACTTAATTCATTTTCTAATTAATGAACGTGCCTATAAGATAAAAGAATGGCTCTATTAAGTACTGTCTTTATTTTGCTTGCCATATGCTTATCTTAATGTTGCCTATATTGTCTCTGTGAGTTTATGTCTAGGACAGTGCCTCTCCTCACACCTCTTCTAGCTATACTTGGCATAACCACCACTGTGGGAACAGGGTGGCAGTTTCAAAATTCTAACTAAGTTTATTTCTTCCAGAATCAACACCTTCCAGAACAAGGTATTAGTCATGCGGGGATTTCATCCAGTTCCAACAACAGGGCTAGAGCTGCCTGCCCTCAATCTCAATAGAATAGCCAGAAAATTTCATACCTCATCAGGCAGGGTCTTCTGCCCCGAATCAGCAGGAAGCAGCTACAGAAGAATGACTATCGCCCTTCTGTTCCCCCTTAAGAATAAGGGTGCGAACTCTTGGAGAGGGGAGTTGAGGCAGTTTAGTATAGGAATCAGGGAAGGTGGCTGTTCAGAATAAAGCCCACCGAAGACCCTGGTCATGTGGTCCAGTTTGAAAGGCCTAGACTACTTTGTTATCTACTAATGGAAAAGTTACTTATATACTGTTGGACCAGCACGATCTGCCCCTTACTGTACCCCATAAACATCTTTCTTTTCACCACAGCACCCTAGCCAGTATCTTTCTACAGTGGGGCTTCAGCAGTAACCCATGCCCACAATTGAACCCAATGTTGGGTCTACACAGACTTATCATTGTCAGGTGCTACTGGCCTTCCTTGGACCACAACTCCTGCAAATTGAACAGCGCGGACCACCTTGTTGGCTTGGCAGAATACAACCCATCGACATGTTTTGTAGAAGACCTTCTCATTTAAGACTGAGATTCAGCTGCTGTCTTTCAATGAGACTCATAATTATATTTTTTCCCTTGTAATGGAACAGGTGAATAAGCCCAGGCCTCTATTAGGATATGCTATATATAATGGCTTAGGATGGTTAACGGCTGAGTCTGTCACCCTAGATCGCATCGCCCCTGACTGCATGGAATGCCAAGAGGGAATCCATGATGTGAGGTGATTACCCCCTGAGTTGTGTAATTTTACTATGAAGGCTAGATATGGAGTAAAGCGCGCCCCTTTGTGGTTCTACCCATTGGCCGTTTTTGTGCCAGGTGGCTTTAGCTGTTGTCTTTTATACTGTTGCTGTAGAATGTGGATGCAATGCTCCTATGGTCAACATAGGCTGCTACGTGGGGGTGGATTGTGGAACCCAGGCCCCCCTAAGTCCTTAGTATATAGCCACCTGCATGACCTAGACATAAGCTAAAGGTTAACAACCCTCCCTAGACGGGAGAGACCGCATAGATGGCATCATAAACTATAATCTTCCCAAAGCAGTAAATGTCCTTGGTAACTGTCCTTCCTAGGAGTGTAGTGAAAACATCACCACACGCCATGTGTATGCATCCCGTGACCCTAGCAGGAACTCTGTTCTCATACCCTATGGAATGTCCTTGCTCTGAGACCCTTTACAGACCACCCTTCATTTTCTCATCTCTTTGTGGAGCACTATCTTCATTCTCTGAACTGCTGCCATCAGAGATTCTCTGCTGTCCCTAAGTCCCAATAAAGCTTATGTCTGACTAAATGTCAGGTGTGCTCTTTGGTCTCAGGGCCTCACCAACTCATGCTTTTCAGGAGCTGGGTTGTAGCAATTGTGTCATTATTAAAAGCCAAAAGAGGAACTAAAATTCCACAAAGGCTGTGGTTTGATTTGACCTTATCACCTCTCAAATCCAGAAATTAATGACCCCAAACAGTAACTCTTCAGAATCCCAAAAGCATGCATTAGACTGACATTAGATTTCACAGCTCCTCCACAAGAGATATAGGTTGTCTTGTCAAGATCAAAGAGTCACAAATATCTAGAAAATAACTAGATAGAAAAAATTGGCTAGGAAAAAAACTCTATAACCAAACTGTTAAACAACAAGCTTTCAATTCAAGCAAGACAACCCAAAGAGGACTGGCTAGACTAGAGGTAAGAAAGGCTCTTCCACAGAAGGGAGAGGGATACGCTAATCTCAATCTCTACTGAGAGAACTGTGTGAAATGGAAGGCATAATGTACTAAGAAGAACCACAGTTATTGATCTTGAAGGAGGAATAGGAATTGATCCCAGTGAAAAATTATGCACTCCTGAAAAAAGCAACAGTACTGGGATTGGGAGAGAGCAAATGGATAGGACCTGAATAACGACAGAGGAACCCAGGACTAGAAATCTCGGTTTCTAGTTTGGCAGCTGGTCAGATGGTGGCCAATCCTGGATGGGAATCTCAGGAGAAGAGCAGTTTCAGAGGAGGTGGCGTGTAATTCACTTAATAACAGGTTGCACTGGAGGTGCCTGAGTCAACAGAAGTTTCCAGATGGCTGGCAAGGGTGTGGTGCTCTAGAAAGGTAGATGGATGAGAGATAAGGATTTGGTAGTCACAAGCATAGAGTACTGCAAAGGAGGCTACCAAGGGAAGTTGATAAGTTAACCAGAGAGGAATCTGTAAAGTGAGGGAGAGAGGGGAAGCCAGAGTCAGGAACTCTGGGGAATGAAACATTCAGGGAAAGGAAAGAAGAAAAAACTCCAGGGAAGAAAAGGTATAGAACAGGAAAGAAGGTGAAAGACTTAAGGGGCAGAAAGTGGTCAGCAGTGTCAAATACTGCCAACAGGTCAAATGTCATGAGGTCGGAGAAGTAACATTGGATTTAGCAAAGAGAAATCCTTTGGGACCTCGATTAGAATATTGTCTAGAGCACAGAGGAGGCAGAAGCTGGACTGCAGATGGCTGAAGAGGTGGTCGTGGGTACAGGTACTGGTCAGGAAGTAAACACAGCGAGTGTTTGAGCAGTGCATTCATGAAATCCAACTGCAAAGCTAAGCAGGGAGTGTGATCACCAGGTCCAGAGATTGTTTTAAATTTTATTTGCAATTATAAAAGCGATACAAAATATATTCTCCTTGCAAAAATAAGGCAAACTATAATAGATACAGTTAACAGATTCCCCTTGACTGCTACCCTACTCTAGACCTTTTATTGTGCCATTATCCTACATTTATTGTCTTTCAGATTGTTCTGTGTTCAGCACATCGTCTACTGCATCCTTTTTAACTACTATATTGCATTCCACAACTGGAATCAACCATAATTTACTTTGTTACCTACTAGTGGACATTTAGATTATTTCTGGTTTTTCACTATTATAAATAAGGTCTAATGGGTACTCTTGTGTGTATCTCTCTGTATACATGTAAAGTACTGACGACAGAGAAGGGGAATGCTGTGTCATATAGTAAATACATTTTACATTTTAGTAAATACCACTGATGATGTTAAATTTTACCTGAGCCCTGTGCTTCGGGAAGACAGTTTAGTTTAAGAAATCCTCCATCCTTTGTGTTCTACAAAACAGCCTCCTGCAAAAACAGCCCTTTCTCAAATGACTTAAATAAGAATCACAGATACCCCCTGGTTTACCTATAAAAAGGCCAGCGGTACCCATTCTCTGCCTCATAAATGATTAGCTGAACTGCTTGTTCTGACTGATCAACTGGAACAAAATGCTCACTAACCAAACACTGGTTAAGAGTCTCTCCTATCTCTAGATTCCTGACATTTAAGGGTACCTCCCAGAAAACAGGCTCCTCCAGCATAAAATATTTTCAGATCTACTCTCTGATCTCGCCAACCTTTCATCCCACTTCCCTACAGTCTGTTCGTTCCTCTCTATATAAGAAAAACCCTTTTTGCCTAACTCTTGAGAAGTCTGTGGATCTTATGGTCCCAGTGCTCTCCCAACTATAATAGTTCCTTTCCCCACTTTGCAATAACCACCCTTTTTAAATCAAGTCTCTCAAGTCCAGACTTGCTTTTTATTTAACACTGCCAAACTCTCCCAGGGAGTTACTGAAAACTTGGGTTGGGGAGTAATAGGGCAAGTAGAAGAGAGGAACAGGGGTGCCGGCAAAATAGGCAGATCACATACACACCCATCTCTCGGCCACGTACAGCTCTACTGCCACCCTGAGATCAACACCTCAGATCTCCTTCCAGAGGGGCTTTGTCAGAAAGCACCACCCTCGCCAATGGGTGGATGTATGGGTGAGGCATGAGCGAATGGGGTCCTTTAAGCCTAAGGAACAAATCTGCTCCTAACATCTCAACTTAAAACCACAGCTATGGAGATATGGACTTTAGGTTGGAAAACATGGTTATTGCTCCCCCACAGAACACAGGGTCTGGCGAGGATTTTGTGTTGCAAATTCAACTGTGCATGATTGTCTAAGTAATTTTTTAAAAACCCAATGAAATTAGAGTTTGCATGTGTATTCTTTATTCTACACTATATACATATTATACAATTTTGTGTGTGTGTGTACACATAGGGTTTTATCATTCACCTACTCATTCCATGCCTACTATGTGCAGGTACTGTTTTAGGTTATGGGGATATAAGCAGTGAATAAAATGGGAAAATTCCTGCTATCACAAAGCATACTTTCTAATAGAATGCTGTATACACAAAATCATGTGTGTTCTACTTTATCTATTAGTTCAAGGGTTTTTGTGTTTGACTATTCATGATTTTTGCCTTAGGTGGGACGTTAGAACCTAATATATTACAATAAGATAGGACTTTCCACCATATCTATAACCCCAAGACTCTAAGACGCCTGGTTACTTGTTCCTCAATCCCAGCATTGGGAACCAGGCAGGGACAGACATTTAGGTTTCTGGAAGCGGCACTGCTCCCATTTATATCAGCCCTGGAATGGGGGATCCCCAGCAGCAGGGCAACTGGGGTGCCCACACACTCATTTCACCATCCCCATTTCTTCCTGATCGCAAACATGCTCGGTTTGGCTACATAAAATGAATACTGATTATTTTCACCTGTATATGATTTATCACTTATTTCAAAATGCCACACAGAACACTAATGAAATCTACTGTTAAACACGTCACACTAAATGCATTGCTTTAAAGCAGATGTGGCTCAAGCAGTTGGGCTCTCCCATCTACCATAAAGGAGGTCCAGGGTTCGATTCCCAGGGCCTCCTGGTGAAGGCAAGCTGGCCCAAGAGGAGAGCTGGTCCATGTGGAGTGCTGGCCCATGTGGACTGCTGGCTCGTGCAGGAGTGCAAGATGATGCAACAAAAAGAGACACAGAGGAGAGACAATAAGAGACACAGCAGATCAGGAAGCTGAGGTGGCACAAGAGATTGAGGGCCTCTCTCTCATTCTGGAAGGTTCCAGGATTGGGTCCCGGTGCTACCTGAAGAGAAGACAAGCAGACACAGAAGAACACACAGAGCAGACAACGGGGGTGGGGGTGGGGGTGTGGGATGATAAATAAATCTTTTTTTTTTTTTTTT
>JAQZBX010105594.1:0-10833 GCA_029593785.1 Cabassous unicinctus
CACCAGCCCACCGCGCCGCGCGAGCTGGCCCGCCCCCACAAGGAGGCCTCGGGAAGCAAACCCCGGGCCTCCCACACGGTAAACGGGTGCTCCATCCACTGAGCCACACCTGCTTCCCATGTACCATGATTTCTTGAACCAAATCCCCCATTTGTACATTGATATTGCATCTCATTCTTTACTCTTTACAAATATTTCCCTCAGACGTGTTCTTAGAAGTAGAATTATTCAGTAAGAGGATAGCTAGATTTTAAAATAAGGAACCATATAAAGATATGAATATACCTTACAAACAGACAATACACATTCTTTTATATCCATGAAACACTTTTAAAAAATGAACAATTTAAAAAAAAATTAAGGCCACTTAGAAAAATTATTTTCAAAAGTAGAGGTTTTAAAGCCAACTCTTTGCTCATAATTTTATTAATTACAAGAAAAAGTTAATTAAAAAAATAACTGTGTGGAGATTATTTAAAAAAAAACACACAAAACTTAAAATCAATGAAATGGAAAACAAAAAATCAGGATAAATATATCCCAAAGTTGGTGTTTGAAAAGACCAATAAAATAGATACATTTTTTTTTACAAGATTGATTAAGGAAAAAAACAATTTCTTAAAAAGGAACAAAATTATGAATGAGGAGATGTAACCACAGTCAGGGAAGGAATTAAAACTAATAAAAGAATATTGTCCATAGTTTTGAAAATAAATTAATACTCCAGGTGAATTGAATCAATATCTAGCTGGATATAAGTGAGAGGAATGACCCTAAAAATTAATGAAGAAAACCAAATAAATCAATGAACATAGAATAAAGTAAAAGATTATAAAAAATCTACATTTAAATTTATATTAGGGTGTACTCTTTGTATTACACATATCTATTGGTTTTAACAAATGTAAAATGTCATGTACCTCCCATTAGAGTATCATGCAGAATACAACCCTAAAAATGCCCTGTACTTCACCTACTCATCCTTCCCTGCATTCCCTAAGCTCCTGGCAACTGCTGATCTTTTTACTCTCTATAGTTTTTCCCTTTTCCCAAATGTCCTACAGTTGGAATCATACAGTATGTAGCTTTTTCAGACTAGCTTCTTTCTTTTAGCAATATGCATTTAAGGTTTCTCTGTGTCTTTTTGTAGCTTGATATTTCATTTCTTTTTATTGCTGAATAATACTCTGATGTATGGATAAACCACTTTTAAAAAAAAATCTGTTTAACTATTGAAGGACATCTTGGTTATTTCCTTTTTTTTTTTTTGCCAATTATGAATAAAGCTGCTATAAACTTTTATGTGTAGGTTTTTGTATTGTGGACATAAATTTTCATTTATTTGTGTAAATACGTAGAAGCTGATTGCTGGGTTGTATGGTAAGCCTGTATTTAGCTTTGGAAGAAACTGCCAGACTGTCTTCTAAAGTGGCTGCACCATGTTCCATTCCTGTCAGCAGTGAATGAGTGTTCCTGTAGTCCCATATCCCCACGTTTGGTGTTCTAGGTGTTTTTTATTTTAGCCACTCTACTAGGTTATTTCAACCATGGTATCTTATTGTTGTTTTAATTTGCCGTTTCTTCAAATTATCTTTTAAATGCAGATCTGATTATTGCCATCCCATATAAAACCTTTAAATTACTTCTTAGTAAAATGTATGAAATTCTTATGCGCTTTAGCAGGTGCTGATGATCTTGCTTCTGCTTTATCTCTTGCCACGTCTTACCCTGCTGATTCAGCAACCCTGGTCCTCTTTCGGTTTCTTGAGCAGTCTTTTGCTTCAGGATCTTTGCACATGCCTTTCCCTCTGCTTGATTTTTTTTTTTTTTTTTTTTTTTTTTTTTTTTTTTTTGTGGCGGTTTTGTATGGTTTGGTTCCACAGATCCTTCAGATAAAAGGTCAAACACCCATGTGACTTAGAAATTCTTTCTTAATCTCCTTGACTAAATAAATTTTCCATTTGTAGTCTCAGAGCATTCTATATTTTTTTTCCTTCAAACTGCTTTCATTTGTAATTACGTATGACTCTTTGGTTACTGTTCATCTCCCCTCTAAGGGTGAGCGCCACGAGGGCATGGACCCTGTTGATTTGCTCATCATTTTATCCCCAACACTTAACAGAGTGCCTGTTTCTTAAAAACGTGGGGTTAAAATATTAACACACATGGTGGAAATGAAGCAAGATAAAATAGAAAAATCACAGTTTTTGTGATAACGTATACAATATACAACACAGATATAACTATCATACACTTTCAAAATGTTTTGTGTGTAATATTATGAGACTTTATATATACCAATGACATAATTCAAAATATTTAAAACCCAAATATTGGACATTAATATACATTAACAAAAATTAATAGTGATGGGAAACTTAACAAATTTCATTTAGTCTTTGACAGATTAATTAAAAAATCAGCAAGTTAGAAAGAGGTCAACAGAACAAGTCTAAGAAGGCAAAAGTGGGAATTGATAAAAAATCAAAGCATCAATTGAAGTAGAAAACCAGTAGAAGTATTAGTAAATACTACTGGCAAATAAATTTAAGATAAGTTCTATGATACAGTAGTTGATTGCAGGGTAGCCTAATAGAGAGCAAATAAATGTAATATCAAATTAGGAATGATGAAAAATTCAGAAAGGTTTGTAATAAAGGTTTTGTAAGAAAATGCTTTGTACAGATTTGTCTAATGGACTGTGATAGTATGAATAACAGAATCTGAGTGTCATTTTCTCATTACATTGCCATGAATAGGTATCTTCTTTTATGTCTGTTTTCTCATTTTCTAGATTAGTAATAATGGTATCTGTTCCATAAGATTGTTCTAAGGATTAAATTAAATAATGTCTGTAACATACTTAGCATAGGGTATATAGCTGAGTCATTTTTGCTATAGTGTGTTATTTGCATTCTGAAAAATCACTGCGCTATGCAAAATAGCACAATAAAAACCACAGGGCTTAGTGACGCACACAAATTGTTCTCTAGTGTTGGATTAAGTTCATGTTTTCTAAACAAGCACAAAATTGACTGTATAGAACATGGAGAAAGCATTCAGCTTGTGGTATGTTCATTTGTTAGTTTATTTTTAATACTTCAAAGAATTTTAAGGAGTAAAGACTTACTGTGTAAAATGCTTTAAATAGTGCCTTGCCCATAGACAGCACTATCCATCATCATCCTGCTCTGGGAAATTAGAAGAATTAACTCAGAAGGAGTTATAAATCTAAATAATGTAATAACTTGGGGAAATTTTGAGGAATTAGGTTACCTTTGTAAAACACCTGATTCCAGTCAGCTTACTGGCTAGTTTTTCCATAGTTTCTAGGAATAGAATTCTATTCTTAGTGCATAGAGAAAAATGGAAAGCTTCCCCTTACCTTCCCTCCCATTTTAAAAACAAAACTAGCATAGTACTGAAACCAGCATTTGACCATTGCCCTCATTTTTTAGATGAGGAAACTGAAGCACAGAGATCTTAAGTAATCAGCCTAGGGTCGATCACCTAGCAGTGTTCAGGCTAGCTGTCACACCTTCTGGGCTCAGAGCCCAAGCTAGTAAATGCTGTACTAGGCTGCTTTTCAGTAAATGCCAGTTGGATGAATGAATGCCATAACAAGTAAATATTGTTGACTCTTGAATGTATAGAGGATCTATATTGAACTTTAAGCTGATAACGTAATAGTTGTTGAACTGGAATCTGTTACAGAACTAGATCACATGATTTACCTCTTCTTTCTTTGGAAGTGAGAGCTCTGGAGCCACACTGCTGGGGATTGACCCTGGTCCTAGAAGTTGTGTGATCCTGGGCACGTTAGAGCTTTACCTTTCCTTTAAAACAAGCAAATTGCACGTGAGAGCAAAAACAAAGCCAATTCTCAAATCTAAATTGTTTATCATATATAAGATTGCTAATATTTTATGGATGTATATACAGATATACTATTTTTCATTGTAGGAGAAGCTCTTGTCCAGATCTCTTCAGAGAGGTGAAGATCTTCAGTTTGACCAGGTATGTCAATTTTGGAGGAATATTTTTTCCTGAGAGGAAACTATTGATCCTAATAGTTTGGTCCAAATATGCCCAATATTTACAAATTCCTTTATTTTGCTTAGTGACTCTGTATATCCTTACACACTAGATTCATTCTAGAGTTGGTAATTTGTTTTTTAACTGGTAACAGAATGAGCTCTGACCTTTACTGAGTTCAGTTCATGTAGCATTTTGAAACTTTTTACCTTTAACCTTTTAATCTCTTCCCTGTGTATGCCCTTTGAAATTTTTCTCAGAAAGTTTCCAATTACATTCTTCAATCTTTCCTCATATACCAATTCTTATAATTTTTAAATATTTTACCTTTTAATATTGTTTTTTCTTTCGTTGAGTCTATTAAAACCTGTATATAGAATACCAGCATGTCAATTCTTTCCTCTTGCTGAGATTAAATGATTGTGTTATTTTATCATAATTATATTTGATCAATACTTTTATTATAATTTAATGTTGATTATTTACAAAAACCAATCATCCCAGTTAGCTCTTGGTTACCACCTAGTACCCCTGGACCACTTTTCTTATAATTATGTAAGAAATAGAAGTTAATGTTCATATTAGTCTAATTGAGTAGTCAAAGAAGATTGGTTAGAATCACCTAGCAGAGACTTTATTAGAAATCCTGTGTTCCTGAGAGTGGTGCTATGGCACCTGTATTTCATAAGAGCTCCCTAGGTGATTCTAGTCAATACACTTGTAAATAATCACTGGTTTAAGAGTAAGCCATAAACAGGAAGGTAAGTCGTCTGTTAGAAAAATAATAAGATCGCCTTATATAATGCCTTTCAAATCTTATTCTGCTACAAAGAATATTTAGATTTTCATATAATGAGTCTACTTTATAAAGCCTTTCTAATCATCATTTTAAATTTGATAAAACATTTTAAGGAAAATTTCCATTTCATAATCATAATTTTATGTAAATAATTAAAAAAAACCTGTAGATGATTATGTCTCATGGTTTGATGTTTTCTAGAGTAAAAAGGTATATGTGGTATAAATTGTTTTAGTATATATTTACAGTAGCAGATGGAGTTTTATTGTTCTTTCTTTAGATATTAAAAGGGATTGCCTTTGAGTGATACTGCTCATTGTTAATAAAATATAGATTTTTAAAAAACTAGCTTAAAATAAAATTAGAGTCTTGTTTTTAATTTTTTATGTTGGAAGCTATTTACCTGTCAAATTATGACAATTTATAAATAAAAGGATGATTAAAGGAGGAAGGTAGAGGTAATAAAAAGGTAAGAAAATAACAGTCTACACAATCAAATAAATTGTTTTATTCTTTTCTATTTTCCTGGATAAAGTACATTTCAAATTATATGGAGACTATGAAAGAGCAGAAAGATTAGATGTTTGATTCCTAAGAGATATTAACTGACTCTTCATATAGACACGGAGTTGAAACAGACCTTGAATATTCCTGCAACTCATAGTTTTTCCATTTAGGAAAACAAAGTGCAGCATGTTTTGACTATATGTTTATTTTAGAATACCAATTTTATGAGCAAGGGGTTGAATCAGATACAGAAGTTCTTGTGAAGAGAGATATTTTTTCTTGGGGTCCTCAAGATGAAGTTTAGTAGTGGGTAAAACTTAACCGACTTGACTTTATTACTCAGTTAAGTCCCTGGCCCTTATTTTTCAGTCTAAACACAATTATTGCATTTCAGTTGCTATGTTTATTATTTCCAAATGATTGCTAAAAGAGTTAGCTACCTTTGATGCTGTATTTTATTTTCTGGTGAGTGGTAATGTCTTGTGTTTTCAGTTGATAAGCTCTATGAGCTCAGTAGCTGAGCACTGTCTCCCTTCCTTACTTCGCACCTTGTTTGACTGGTACAGACGCCAGAATGGAACTGAAGATGAATCTTATGAGTATAGACCTCGATCTAGCACAAAATCTAAGGGGTAAGTGACATATTTCTCACTCTTCTACCTGGAATTGAGTCATTTCCATTGAAGGGAATGGTAATGTTATCAAAGATTGTTGTTGTTTTGTTTCTCTGCAAAAACAATGATTACTTTTGTGATGAGGTCACAAGGTAGTGAGGGAGAAGGATAGTTCATATTTACACTGTAAATCATGGGGAGGTACCTGATGAACACACTCATCTCTGGGACTAGTCATTCAGAAACCATTGTTAGGAGTGCTGTTTCAGTGTTCCAACGAGGAACTGTAACAACCATAGAAGAGGTGAAGAAAAAACTCACAGAAGGTCCTGATCATGAAGATTATGAAGGAAATAATTTTTAGGATACAGGAAGACTGCCAAAACCCTATAGTATAATACCAGGACACTCTTCTTGGTGCTCAAATCTTAGAACTTGTCTTCTCCTCCTTCAAGGCATTATGTCCTGTGACTCTTGAGTTCAAGTGGTTGTCCCATGGTTTGGTACTGGACTTCAGTTAGATGCCATTTGTGATTTCTCAACTGAGATTTGTGAGAAACTTACCCGTCACTGCATTTTCATCTAGGAAAGTTCATATTTTTGTTTCAGTTCTTAATTAAAAAAATACTAAGCAAATATGCAGCGGTTAGATTTTCTGTATGAAATTTAAAATGTTTCTTCCTCTTACTAATTCTTTTGGACTAGGTTTAATTTCTGATAGAACAGTGAAGTGTGTGTATGAACACCCAGTGTATACAAAGAGAAAGAGTATGAAAACTTGTAATACATTCATTGGGTTATTTTTTAAAACAGTAACAATTAGAAATATATTATTAACTTCTGTAGCACACCATACATAGTAGGAACTTAGAAAATAACATGAACTTGTTAACTAACAGCTATTCAAAAATGTATACTCTTAATGCAAAACTAACTTTGGGTTTTTGTTTCAGGGATGAACAGCAACGTGAAAGAGATTATCTTCTTGAAAGGAGGGACTTAGCAGTAGATTTCATTTTTTGTTTAGTTTTAGTTGAAGTTCTAAAACAGGTAAGCTCTTTTATTTCTTCAGAGTGTGTATCTCTGACTCTTTGCTCATTATGCCTACATGTTTCAATTACCTTATTTACGATGCTGTGTCTAAAAGTCTGGCCCACGTAAACTAGATCCTGTAATTTAACTATAATTCTTTGATGCCTGAGGCTTTCACACCTGGCCCTGTTACTTGCTACTCTTATACCTTCTTAGGCCTTTCTAGATAAGAAATCTTGTTAGCAAAAATGAGCTGAGGGGAAGTTGTATTAAATACTGGCTCGTAGCTGCAAATGTAGTCTGCCTGTCATTCACCTACTTCAATCCCTTTTTACTTCCACTCAAAGAATTTCTCTTCTTAGCCCTCAAGGCTGCTTTCCACCATTTCATAATTGCAGAGTTGCAGTTGAGGAATGAGGGTGATATGACAAGGGTAAGATTGTATGGTCAAGGAAAATGGTTTTCAGACAAGTGAAAATACTTCAGGATAATAAGTTATTTATGTTTATTTATGCAGTGAGTATTTGAGTGCCTATTGTGCACGGGCATTGTTGTAGGCACTGCATTTGAGAGCTTACAGACAGTAAAGATATAAATATGTAATATTGTGTCCAGTATCATCTTGTAAATCTTTACCATTCAAAGTCGGTAAAATACATACACATACCTGTGCTGATTTTGATAGCTTCTTCTTTGTTTGTAGTTTTTAAAAAGTTACATACCATTCAAGGATAATCCATTTATTTCCAGCTCTGCATATTGTATCATTTTGAAAAAAGTTAGGAAGCCATAAAGAAAAAACTTTGCATATGAAATGTTTTGTACAAAGTTGTTGTTTACTTTTTATGTCATATAGAAGTGGAATATGTGACAATAAATGGTAAACATAAGATATAAAAGTTAATTGATTGTCCATTTTTTGGCCAAGCCAAAATAAAAATGTTTAAATTGTGTAAACATTCATACTCTGCCTTTTCTTTTTCCTTTGTATGTGAAAATACAATTATCTGATATTCTTAAATCTGCAAATAAAAATAATTTTAAATATGTAAAACAGCTAAATAAGTTAATCACAGGTATAGTCACTTCAATTTGTACCTTTCATAAAGAATTTTTTTGTAGATGTGGGGAAGAAATTTCCTCTGGGGGTTGTGCTAACAAGCCAAATTTGATTTCTGGCCTCCTAAGCCCCTAAGACAAAAGTAACTAGGGACAGGAGGAGCTGAGGACCAGAAAGGGCCACGGACCGTGAGTGGACTTTGACTGAGGCTCATTTTGGTTGATCCTAGCATCTCTTGTGCACTAAATGTAATTCATTTGAGTAGTTTGATAACTCATTTGTGCTTTTCTTTAGTTAAGTAGTGCAAGGTCTCTTTTTCCTGCAGGAGAAATTGCAAGCTCCCTGTACTGACATTCAGGGCCTTCTGTGACCTGGCTCCATTGTGTCTTTCTTTTTCTGCCTTGCTTCCCACTGCATCTTGCCACTAACAGTCAGTTTCTCCTTACCTAAAAGTTGCCCCAAATTGCCCTGGCTTGAGAACTTTACCACACAGATATATCCAAGCATGTGGAGGTATTTCTTTCTCCTCCTTTTTCCCATCCTCCTTCTAAAAAATAATTCAGTGACCTATAAACTTAAAAACTCTTTCTCAGTGGGATCATGAAGTCTACTGCATAAAATTCTTTCAGACCCATGGGTCACATGGAATCAGTATGGAAAACAAAATACACTGGCTCTAATAGCTAATCTTTGTTTTTGGCTCAGTCACCATCTAGTTCCAACCTAGATGGACACTCTTTCTACTTATCCTTTGTACGCTTTCATCATTATTCTTGTACCTACATTCATATATGAGCAGTTTCACCCATCAAAGCGTAAAACCTGCCATGAGGAACATAGATATATTTTACTTATCTAAAATCCTATATAAGTATTTTCCCCTCAGTAAAAGGCAAGCCTTTTAAAAAGCTTCTCTAAAACTAATAAAACTATAGAAAATGAAGTGAAAATCAATAGCACTTTCTTGAAAACTCATGACAAACTAACCTAATTTTCTTCCAGTCAGAATGACGTAGCATTTAATAGATCCAAGAGAAATAATCAATGCACTATATCTTGACTTTAATAGGACTTTTACTTTTGTCCTACATAATATATCTGTGTTAAAACTTGAGTCTGTTTTATTTTGCTGAGATGGTCAGTCCCTAGAGTATTGAAGTATTGTCTCATGGTTGTTTCACTCTCAAGGAGGAGTAAATATTCTTTATGGCTTAGTCCTTGACCTAATATATTATAAGTTATTTGTTCCTCAAATAATCTGTTATGTTGTCAGTAATTTATGTATACGTGTTTGAAACTCTTCATAATGCATAAAGGACTCATATCTCTTGTGTGGGCTAATTTTATAATAAACTCTGGGAGATAGGCGCAGGAAGTGTTGCCATCTCAGCTGGACCACTAACTTGCTGGATAACTTTGCTCAAGTTATTATACTCTAACTCTTTCTTTCTCTGTAAAACAGGAATGATAATAGTATCATTTTTACAGAAACACAAGGATTAAATGCAGTTATCCTTGGCACATGGAAAGTGCCCAATAAATGTTATCTGCCATTTGCATTTTACAGTCTTAGTTGTAGTGATTTGCTGAAGATTATAAATCTAGTTCATTTTTCTACTCCAAGTTTCCTCCCTTTAAGAGTGAAAATAATATTGTTCTTATTGGTAAAATTAATGATGCAAAATTAGATGAAATGGCTGGGATCTTATAAAATTAAGTTAATGTTTTAATCACAAGTTAGACAAAAAAATTGAGTTAGTATAAATGTGATGAAATTAAACAGTGTAATTCACTGGGAACAAAATAAATTCAAGGTGATAGAGGACTAATTTTAAGTTAGAAAATAAAAAAAGCAGGAGGATAATTCTGGAGTGGGTGGCCAACTACAAATTTACGTGTGTTAAAACCAAAGACTTGTGTGGCTTAAAAAATCCATGATAAAAGTATGTTTTAAAAATAATAGTATAACTTTTAGAAAAGTTTGAAGCAATTTTCTTTTTATATTGAATTTTAGTAGTATATTCTTTGAAACAAATAAGAAGGGTGGGAAAACTCTATTGATGATACACTTTAAGCTCTTGACTTATTTTTATCAGTACCACTGTGCAAGTATCAGGATGTGATAACTTTTATATCTGTTAAGTAGACCTTTAGCAGTTTTAGACTTAATATTAACCTGAAGGTTCATGGCATGGAGTGATTTGTAAATTCACTCTCCTTTGTGTTGAGAGCTAGTCATTTGGTTAATGAGTGAGCCTCACTGACTCTCCTGTATGCATATCTTAATCTGGCTTTCTTTATTATAATGATATGAAAGCGTTAAATTTTGAGAGGTGGGGGGGTGGGGCAGTCTTGAAATAATACTTGGGTATTTTTGAGATTCTGCTAGATATATCCCTCCCTCTTGAATGTCCAAGTAGAATTAGAGCTGGTTCTAAAATCACACCAAGGAAACTATCTAAAGATTTCTTTTTTTTTTTAATTTTTATTTTTTATTTTTATACTTATTATAACTTTATTTTAGTAAAAGGATACAGATAAGAAGTCAAAAGAAGAAATGCATAGGGCGAGGTCGGGGACGGTCTCAGACACAAGCTTCTGTGACTTCTTCAAGTGGGATCAGAAGGTGCTACTCTCCTGGTATAGCAGAGGTGTATTTTTCTAAAGATTTCTTAATGATAAAGATAGGAGTATTAATTCATGAAAGCAGAACTTTTTCTTGATAAACTGAAATGGGATCATTTTTTTGGAATTCAGCTTGGAATTTTTTTTTTTTTTTTTTTTTT
>JAQZBX010105595.1:0-10835 GCA_029593785.1 Cabassous unicinctus
AAGCCATAGAAATATACTACACAGTCAATCCTAAGTTAAATGGTGGACTTTAATTAGTAGTATAAATATAAAAAAAAATGTGCTACTCATTAATTGTTACAAATATTCAATACCTATGCAAGCCATTGGTGGTGGGGTGATGTATGAGAACCCCGTGTTATATGCATAATTGTTCTGCAAACCTTCAACTTTTGTAATAAATAAGTAATAAAATAAAATAAAATAAAAAGTAAGTCCAGTTGCCAAATGGAGAATAAAGATAATGTGGTTGAGGACAGACCACTAAGGAAACTACTGCAATAATCTAGGAGAGAGAAGATTGGCTGATGATAGTAGAAATACTGAGAAGGTATAGATTCATTTAAGGAATTTAAAGAAGTTTACTTGATAATAGGATTGGTGAGAGAAGGGAAGGGAAAGAGTGGATCAAGGATGATTTGTAAATTCCAGGCTTGTACCTCTGGATAGATGTCGGTATCATTCAGAGGGAAAACATGGTCCCATTTTGGTTTGTTCATTTTGTGAGGGGCAGTATTCGAGGGTAGTGATTATGAATTCTGTTCTCAATATGCTGATGTTTAGATACCGTTGAGGAAATATTTAGACTCTATGTACTATTTGGACCTGGATATAAGAAGTCTAAGCTCAAGATAAAATAATCTGGGAATTGTTGGTATAGACATGTTAATTAAACCATTTGGCATGGAAAGAATATCCTAGAGAAAGTAAAGAAAAAGAAAAAAAAGAACTAGTGATGTGTCTTGAGGAATTCCACTATTCAAAGGCCAGGTTACAAAAACAAAAATAATCATAACTAGTATTTTTTAACTTGTTATTTTGTACTATTAATAATTAAGTCCTGCTTTATAATAACCTATTTAATACTAATAAAATCTTATGAGAAAAATGAGAGTTTCCTGTTTTATAAATGAGTAACCTGGGGGGTAAAGAGGATATGTGACCTGCCCTAGGACACACAACTAATAAGGGGTGGAACTAGGCTTCAAACTGAGGCAGTCCGATTCTACAATCCATGTTTCTAATAACTGCAATGCAATCTGCTACTTTAGGAAGATTTGCAAAGGGCTTGAGCTAGGTAGGTAAGGATTTAAATTCACATTTGTATTTGTTCTCCAGATCTGCTCTGTCCAATAAGATAGCTACTAGCTATATGTGGTTTCTGAGCACTGAAATGGAGCTTACCGAAACTGAGATTTGCTGCAAGTATAAAATATACATGAGATTTTAGAGATGTAATTTAAAAAAAGAATATAAAATATCCTATTAATATTTTATACATTCATTACAGTGTTGAAATGGAAATATTTTGGATATACTAAAATTAATTTCATCTATTTCTTTTTACTTTTTAATGTTTTAAATTGATTTTTAAATTTAATTTTAAACAAGAAAATTTAAAGTTATCAGGTTCACGTTTTATTTCTATTGGACAACACTGTTCTAGATATTTCTCCCATTTGCTCTCTGGATTTTTTGCTCTTCATAGGCTTATAAAGCTTGCTAATATTCTCTTTGACATGCCCGATACCATTCAGACCTAAGCCCCAAAATTGTCTCCAAAGCTCTTAGGCCCTGCTATATGTAGCATTTCTATGATAACCTTGCATTAAGAAAAGAAGTATACTTTTTAATCTGAATCCTAAAAATTCTCCTTCTCTGGTTTTATAGGTTACTTCATACTGATTATAAGACTACCTCTTTTATTCTTCTCTAATATTTTCCATGATTTTTGACCTCATGAAATTCTAGTTCAGTGGTTCTCAGGCAAAGTATTTAAGAATCACTTGGGAAGTTTTCTCAAATTACAAAACTCCATCATCATTTTAGGCAATATATGTGACTTCCACTCCCAATAGAGGACAACTGCTCTAATGTTGCCATTGCCTGACTTAAAAGAACCTGCTATACTAAAACTACTACATTCTCATTTATTTCCTGTTTCCTTGTGACTACTGTGACAGTTTGATATTATTAATGAATTCCAAAAAGGGATACTGATTATGTCTGTAAACTGGTCTGTTTCCCTATGCATGATACCCCTTTGACTGTATTAAATCCAGAGGTCTCACTTTTACTTTATTAATTCAGGATTAGGGCTTTGATTCAACCACGTCATTAGGGCAACTCAGTTTGAGTCCCTGGCCCTTTGTGGGCTATATAAATGGACAGTCACTCAAGGAGAAAAGAATAAGATACCCAGAGAGGAATAGAGAGAGCACCATAGAAATGGAAGAGGAATGAACTTTGATCTTGTGGCCCTGGGAAGAGAGATGAGGCTGATAGTCTACTGCTGATCTTATGAAGAGAACAGAACAGGTAAACCTGGAAAGAAACAAGCCCTCCAGCCTAAAGCTGAGATGGGAAGAAGCTGGGCCCACGGAGTCTTAGAGAGAGGAAGGTTGAACACTCGTAGACATCACCCTCCATCTTGCTTCAGCCCATGGCAACAGTTTGGTGCCTCAAAGTAACTTTGAGTTGGACCCTTTAGGGCCTTGTGACTGTAAGCTTCCACCCCAAATAAATACCCTTTATGAAAGCCAACAGATTTCTGGTACTTTGCATCAGCATCCCTTTTGGCTGACTAATAGATCTACACAGCCTGCTCTTTAACTTTTCAACATCACACCTGCTTTAATTATCTGCTAGTCATTGAAGGACTTATTTTGGTTCTGGTGTCAAAGTCTCTGAAACACTGATTTCAGTTTTTCTAGCTATGGAAAGCTGGGCATTGGATCTACCCAGGTTCACATATCTACTCTGGTTCACATATCTCGTTCATACAAAAATCCCACCTGACCTCTAGTAGACAGAGATAACTGCTTAGAGGAGGTTTTTACAAAATAAGCTTATCAATATTGTGTAATACTTCTAAATCCATACCATGTAAATGTAGGAAGATAGTTCTTATAAGGAAAGATACATTGGAAAGAAATTTGATGAAATAATTAAGATTTAGGTACTAGGGAAAATAGAAATAAATATTTAATAAATATAGACTGTGATTTTTTTTATTATCCTGAAATGTTTCCCTTGTATGTCATAAGCCTCATGGGTGTGGCTATTGAGTATTTTGCAAGTAAGCAATGTGTCATAATATAGAAGGAACAGAGATTTAAACTTAGGGCACTTTAATTCCTTAATCTGTAAAATTAGGGCCAATAATAATTTATAGGTCAACTGAGATAACACAAGTAGAGTACTTTGAAAATTGACTAAGATCTTCAAAATTTTTGTTGTTTTGTTCAAGCAGAGTTATTTTTAAGTTTTCTTCTCATAGTTCAATGTCTTATTTTCTAAAGGAGAATTACAGATATTTAACTTACTTCTCTATTATTCATGGAACAGACTATAAAAGTACAGTACCCCAAAGAGACAGAATTAGAACACTGATTACAGTGATGCTCAGTTACACCACTTAAATATATCCACATGGAAATAAAATGTTGATATTGTACTGCTTATTACTATACTGCTAATACCTGCAAAATTTGAATAATTCAACTGAAGTACTTTCAAGAGTAAACATTGAAATGAACTGGACCTTTTTTAAACTCATAGGTTTCTAATAGGCTAAATTTTCCCTAAAATTTAGAATTTCACTCACTTTTGATATGACATCCATTTACGTTATTGTGGTTTCCTAATTTTTTCTCTATTTTATTTATCTTTAGGTAAAAATAAAAAATTACTTATGTTGGAATTTTATCCTGAGTTTGATATATGCATTGGGATGGCTTTTTAATTAGATGAAACCTAGGATAAGGAACCAAGCTAATATTCATAAAACAAAATTTAAAAATATAGATTTTTACCATTGTTCAAATTCATTCTTAAACAATAATCAAATATCATTCCTTCATTCAGCAAATACTAATTTTTGCCTGAAATATGTTAGATATAATAACCTCACAAAAGAATATATGAAATCAAATTCTATAAAAATGAAAGACATGATAGAAAATTTTTAAAAATCATGCATTTTTTCAAAAATATTCAACTTCCATGAAAATAAAACACAAAGATTTAATTATACATGCCTATGTTGCAATTATTTCTACTGTTTTTGAGCACTGAGGATGTTTTACTGGAAATATTTTTCAAGAAATGTCCATAAACTAATCAGTACATGGTGTCTGAATTTTCAGTAGGTAAATGGAGATATAAATTTTTTAATGTTCACCTTCCCAGATATATAAGTGGAAAATAATTAAGACAATCTTAGAATGAAATTCAAACTCTTATTTTTAAACGATTCATTGAAAAAGTTACATTCTTCACTTGTTGATACTTATATTCATGTAGGTCTCATAAAGGTAGGAGGACTTGATCTTGCTTTTTTCCATCACAGGACATGGCAAGCCAACATTGATCATGTGCTATACCACAAACTGCATTCAATTTTCAAGTTCAATTTTAGTTTCGTAAACCTGTGTATATTTATCTTAAAAATGAGGAAAGTAAAGACTGTCATGTAAAAATGAACATAGACAATTTGAGATTAGAATTATCATACATGGGTATAGATATATAATTATGAGATGTACTAATGAATTCAACTTTATTTCTCATAAAAGAAAAATTCTCTCAGGGAAGAAATTTTGTGACTTCCTTCAAATTTATACCAGGGATTACAAATATGTTCTTAAAATATGGGAGATTTAGAACAAAATAAATTTTACAAAAGGTCCCATTATATAAAACAGAAAAAACAGAGAGCTCTAGGAAGACTGAATCCCAGAAATCTGTCTTCTCAGACTCTTTTAACCACTTATCTCCACCAACCATCAAAGCAAGCATGAGGTATCCCAGATCTCTGAGAACTTGCTCCTGAACACAGAGCCAGCCCTAAGTCAAGTAATGAGACATTTTTGTAGAGGAGGAATGAGAATTATAGATATTGATAAATTGAAGGTTAAGTAAATAAGATAATGTATTTATAACATATTTTAAAATTCAGTCGTAATACTAGATATCTGCTTGTGTGATGTCTCTCCACCCAAATACTTACAAAGTATATTTTATTGTTAAAAGCATGCTTATATTGGCTTGTAATTTTGGTAATTACATGTGTAAAATAACCTGTTGGTTTTCTGTTAACTAACAAAAGAAGGCCTTTAAAATCAAATGTAATTTATTTACAGTCATCCAACAATATAGTGTGTGCAGTTCTAGTGGATCAAGAGATTTATTTATGATGACCCAAAAGTAATTTCAGAATCCTGAACCATTGTCACATAGGTGTGCAGAAGTGTCACTTAAGAATAAAAATATCAAAATAAAAATATCAACAGTTTTCATAATTATGAAAGTCTTATGGTTAGACCATTAGACTAGAGAAGACTGAAGATCTACTCCTGTAAATATGTGGAGGTGGTAAAACCAAATTGATTATTTGGAGCTTTGAGTCAAATAAGAGTTAATCAAATAAAAAGGACATAAGAAGCTTGTCTAGGAAAACTATAAATGAGTTCAACTCCAATATATTGGTGGATAGGTTTTCATATAATCCAAGGTTAGGCCCACTGACAGAATGCCGAATTCCTGGGGTTGTCTGTCCTGCCTATAGTGTCCTATGTCTCTAGAGTCCTCAGGAGCTCCCCTGCTTGAGGCATTGTTTACTGTAGCAGTCAGTGAGATCCTCCTAAGGCATGCATAAGTTTAACCTCTGGAATGACCTTCTAACACACTTTGAAATCTCTTAGCCATAAAAACTCATTTTCATTTCATATTCCCCCTTTTGATCTAGCTCTTTTTCCAAATGCACCGCTAGTTCGCACTTTGTAATAATCCCTTGGTGCCAGGGAGGCTCATCCCCGGGAGTCATGTCCCTCACCAGGGGGAAGGTAGTGAGTTTATATGCTGATTTGGCTTAGAGAGAGGCCATACTTGAGCAATAAGGAGACTTTCAGGATGTAACTTTTAGGCAATATATAATACTAGGCTTAGTTTCAATTTCACAAGAACAAGGCTCATATGTACAAGCATCAATATCAAGGGCCTGGCATATTGGTCTGTCCTCCTTTGTTAGACACTGCTGATGTACTCTAGGGATTCTTGCCACTCTATTAGAGAATGTAGGAGGACTTCCCAGGATGGGAATTCAATATTCTTTGGGTTAATGTGTAGGTCTCCACCGAAGGAGACAACACCCCATGACCACTTGAACACATTCATATTCCACAGAAGAATGCCTCAAGTGCACCCCTCCCCCACATCTTCCCACTACTGACACCCCACAGCAGAGATCCTTTTATTCAAACCTATTGTTAGCACTATACCCATTAAATATATATCCCAGAGACTTAAATCTTCCAGCTGTTTATATGCTGGTTGAGCATTGAATCTCAGCAGAGTTGCAGGCAATAACTATCCTCTAGTTCATTGGACTTGCCCAGGACAACTAACAAAAGGATGATATGGACAACACACATCCCAAAAAACAGAGAGTATCTACAACTGCAAGCAAGACAGTTTCCCCCATCGGGCCCATGGGATTGAAGGCCCCTCTCAATCAGAAGCAGAGTGGGCATCACCATCCTCAAATCCTCAAGACTGAGGAATGAACAAACACAAGGGGCAAATGCAACTTTGGTCTAAAGTAGACATTATTATTCTGGTAATGGAAGAACTTGTGACATTAATAGATAGGCAGTGGTCACCAGAGGTTCTAAAGGGAGGGAGAGGGAAGAATAGGTATAACATGGGGCATTTGGGGGGCATTGGAATTATTCTGCATGACATTGCAATGAAGGATACAGGCAATTATACGTTTTGTCAAAACCTACGAAATTGTGCAGTGCAAGGTGTAAACCATAATGTAAACTAGAGTCCATGGTTAATAGCAGAACTTCAATATGTGTTCATCAATTTTAATAAATGTACCACACTAATGAAAGATGTTAATGTGGAAAATTGTGGGAGGGGGCAGGGGTAGGCTATATGGGAATCCCCTATATTTTCTATGTAACATTAATTTAATCTAAAGCTTCTTTAAAAATTAAATAAAAACTTAAAAAGTTAATCATCTAATAGTTGATTTATGGTTCAGCAATCCACTGCACTCAGTAATTCTAATGAATGAAATCACTACAAAGTTCAAGTTATTTCAACAACAAAACATTGCCAGTTAAAATGTCTGCAAGTAATCAGGCCTTTGTGATATTGTGAAGGTTACTCAACCTTTTCCATCATAAAATGTGATCACAGAAACTGGTCTCACAAAAGCAGAAATGAAAATGAGTGTCCAGAGAATCTAGTTTTAACATATATCATGAAAATGTACAATTTTGCATATTAAGATTATTTCCTTACCCATACGAAAGTACTTTCCTGAGTTGAATAAAATGAAATCTTGGTTATTTATAGAAGTACTACAGGAATACTGCATATGTTTACCAGTCTCATCTGTCAAGTCATTTAATTATTACATTCATTGGGTATAGCATTCATGTACAGTAATTCTACAGAAATATATGTATAATGCTTCAATTAAAAATACAATATTGAACTTTAATATGGCTTATGATTTGGGGTAGGAGCTCTGGTTCAATGAATCTGTTTCTATTATATCACGATTCTTAACCAGGAAATAATACAAGTTACTTTTGGGAAAACAAACTGGTGGCAAAGAGAGAGTGAATATGTAAAAAATTCTATATTTAGGTAAAGTTATCTTAATTTCTGGTGTGTTTGACATGGTTTTAATAATCTTTAACTCTGAGTACCAATGGAAGGATTCTAGAATGTATTTAGCAGGGATCTCTTGATCTTATATTCCTTTTTAATACAGAGTGGCTTGTTCTCAATAGCTCAGTAAAGAAATCCTAGGCTTCAAGGTGTAGATCAACTGCAGAAGCACCTGTGAAGCACTATGAATTACTTTGTAAACCACCACCACACTAGTTTAGATATGGTGATTCACAAAGAAATCCACAGCACTTAACAGTTTCTTTAACACTTGGTACCTATGAACCAATAAAAAAAGTATCCTTATACCACAAAAGGGAGAATTTTCAACTTCTTTTAAGCCATTTTATATGACAAAAAAAAAAAATAGAATTATAAAAGATGAGCTAGGTATTGTGATATTCACAATCTCCAGTTAATTTGAAGAATATGACCAATTTTGTACCATCTATTCCTTCCAACTTTTTATCACTGGAAAAATAAAGGACACAGGGCATATTTATTTCAAATAAACACAATTACTATAAAACATATGTCTGCTGTATTATATACCAACAGATTTTTATTTAAATTAATTTCAAATGCAACAGTTATTATGGTAAAATAGGTTATAAAAGAGGCTTTGCTCATGTAAACAAAAGGAATGACTATTAATATACTTGACAAGACAGGTAAAATAAATAATAACAGTATATATGATTATCACTCTTACATCACAGCATATAAATATTTCTAGGATAATTTGCTCTAAATATATCCTGTTAGTTTCATATTTTGTAATTTAGGTAGTTTTGTCTTTTATAAAAGTCATTAAATGAATTTAAGCTGAATATTTTTTTGTATTGTTCAAATGAATATTTTTCAGGTGAACTGCTGAAAACCAAGAATATTTGTAACAGTAAATGATACGTCATATGTATTAGGTTCAACTCTCAAAGAAAACCACACCAATAAAAAGTAGAAAAAAATATTCTGTAAAGTTACTATCTTTTATAAAATCATTAGAATTGACCATTCTTTTTTCTATGCTTGCCCCAATGATAATCTTTTTCTAAAGTGCAGGAAAAAACTAAAGGTTTCATTCATAATTAATGAAAACAATCTACAAATATTACTCATCCAGAAAGCATAATATCAGTCATGAAATATATGGCTGTTAAAGTTTCAACACTTTTCACAGTACAAAATCAAATATAAAAAATAATTAAAAGTTTATTTTATGCAGAAACTCATAAACATACAGACTCAGACAGTTCACTTTTATCACAGGCCATTGCTTAGCATTTCCCTACTTACACTTCCCCAACCACACATATACTAACTGGACAAAACTTGCTGAGTAGTTGAATAATGAAGGATGTTAAAATAAATTTTTTGTGAAAATAATTATATTTTCAAAAATATCTATTATATGTCTATCATGTGCCAGGCATAATTCTAGTTAGAGGCTGGATATGTATAAAAGCAAACTCAATATAGTTCTGTCCTTCAAGGAACTTAAAGAGAAGAGAACAGGCAATTAAAAATGAGTGATTCATACTATGAAAGGGTTATACACAGGGCTAAAGGAGATGGCAGAGGGGGGCCACTTAGCCCAGTGGCACGAATGCTAAAGGCGGCTTTTTTGGAGGAGGTACCGTACAAAAGAGAACAGAAGGAACAGTGGGTGTTAGCAGTGAGAAGAGTAGGGTAAGATTGTTCTAGGCAGACCAGAAAATAAACATCATAGCCTGGAGAAAGAAAGCATGATTTCATATACTATAGCTGAAAAGGAAAACCTATACCATATAGAGAGTAAGTGAAAACAAGTGAACATCACCAGATAGGATGCAGCAGGGACAGACAAATTTGAAGCAGGAGAAATGCAGAGTAATGAGTGCTTATCTGAAAGCACAAGAAAGCAAGAGTAGCAGAAAGGCTGCCCAGCTCATAATGAAGAGTATCACAGTCAGTCATAAACTGGTGCAGGTAAAACCTCCTGAAGAATTAAGGCCAAGTTTCCCTTTAAGATTCAGGCATACCCGTTTGTGTTCAGGAGAGACAGCCAGAGACTGACTGAAGTTTGAAGCTAACAATAGGAAGTGATTTAAGTGGCTCTATGAACAACCATTCCATGTCAAATGTGAAATTATAGTTGATCAAATAATGACAGAGAAATAATTAAGGGTTGACTTTATAATATTCTATCCCTCTTTTTGCCTTTTTTTCTTTAAACAAGATGAGTATGCTCTCCATCCTGGTAGTACATGGTAGGTGGACCACTATCCTTTACTTTGCTTTTAAATTGAATGTAAGTACATCAAGCAGGATCCTCTTTAGAGGACAATCAGCAACATAAAAAAAATATCCTCCCACATTTCTGTCAAATATGCGAACACTTTTATATAAGGGGGAAACTGATATGTACGGAAAATGAAATATTCTGGTTGAACTAATTTTCTGGTGCACCAATTAATTAGAAAATACCATTTGTTTATTGTGTTCAACTCTGACACTCAATAAACTTTATAAGTTGTTTGATGTCAAAATACATGAAGTTCAATGTTTCCTGACAAATGACAAATGGCAGTGTTTTGTTGCCTCTTTCTTAGATTATCCAGAACATTTTCTATTTCAGGTAAACATTTTCTTAATACTCACAATGCATCAGTCACTCACCAAATGCTCAGGATTTGAGGAGTAGATGAAATGCCACGGAGTATACAGTTATTCTGCATCTGCAGTTAGGGATTATTTCATAAAATATTTTATAAATGTTATAAAAGGAAGTTGTTCAAGATTCTAAGGTTGCCAAGAGGAGGGAAGACAGGGCAGATGGAACAGAGAAGAATGTCATGGATTTGGCTAATGTGTTACACAACATGGCCCACTGCATATAATATAGGGTATGAAGGAGATGCTATTCCTGTGTTCTGACACTAAGACAAATCCTGAGAACTACTTGTGGGACAACTCACTAAATTTAGCATGAATTCTTATGATTAAATTCATTCTTTACTATTATATCACCTGGGGGAAAATTCCAGCTGAGAATTCTTTTAATTGGGCTCCAACTAGTTGACAGGTTTATCAGAGGACAAATGCCTCCGATCTGGGGGGGTCTTAAAGTGAGTTCATTAGTTCTAATT
>JAQZBX010105596.1:0-10834 GCA_029593785.1 Cabassous unicinctus
TGAATGATAGAATAATTAACTCCCTGAGTTTTTGTACTCTGGGTTGGTTAGTGCAATTGTCCAGTTGTGCTGTAGGAATTGAATATACACTCTAGTAAATGACACTGGAGCTGATTACAGTGAAGGTGCCAGGCTCAGCATTTGGTCATTGGTTTCTCCAGTTTTCTTTGACCTGCTCACCACTATTGGTACTGGTTTTTAGCAAGATCCAGTGAATGCTGTTGGATGTCAATACATGTCCCACTATGTGCCATTGTTTTGTTGGGAATTAATGCCCAATAGACAATTGCAGTCACTTTGCTAACCCCAGAGTTAACCTTGTTTATAACCCCCATTAGTGTCAGTTGGCGTCATTGTCCAGCATGTGCTGTAGGATGTGAACATAGAACAAATGAATAACTCCTGTGTGAGGATATTTAAGGTGCCAGCCATAGATACAGTGGATTGGTTTTCCTTACAACCACACCCTGGCTTTAACCATCTTTATTTTTCACTGGAGTTTGCATCAGCAGGCCCTTATATAGAATTACTGCCTAAATCACAAATAATGGCTGGTCTATGAGTCAGCATGCTGCTTCAGGTGTTTCTCACATGCCTGAACACATTTTATACTTTGAAGACTCCTTCAACTCTTCTCAAGGTGTCTGATGACCTCTCTGAAAATCCCCTTTGCATGCCCCTAGTTTTGATGGCACTAATTCGCCAGGGTTAGAATCCTTTGGATTGGATTCCACCAAAATTACCTGCTTTGTGTTCACCCCACTCTGGGCCAGTTGCAGTCATTATGCAGTATCCGAAGTAGGATGTGAACAAACAGCCAGCAGGATAACTCCTGTTCAAGGATATAGATGCCAGTGTGATAATGCAGTGCAATGATTTTTCCACATCATTTGTCCTGTGTTTACCACTTTCGGTGTCTGCTGAACTTAGCCAGAATTGGCTTTGAGTTTGTGTACTTCACCATTCCTGGGAAGAATGTTTGATCTATCTGGTCATTGTCTAGGTCCTTCAAAGTTGCCTCCTGGCATGAAAAAATACATGCTTATGAGGCTGACTTGCTTCTCACACTGCTGAAGACTAGCAGACCTCGCCTGCATGTTCCCAATTCATCACCCTTCCCCTACCCATGGCAATGAAAATGCTTGGCTTAGAATTCTTTGGCTTGGCCCCTGCCAGTATGCGTAAACCTATTTCACCCCACTCTTTGGTGTAGGGAGACTTAGTCTTTGTCATTTCAATGGATTGGTGCTTCTCTATCTCCTCCCTGTCTTGACAGGGTATTATGATCCTAATTGCCTTCTTCTGAAAGTTAATGCTGTCCACTCATTTGGGCTTCATTGTATTCCTCCCTCCCTGAAACCAATTAGTTTCCTATTTTCAAACTGTTTAATGGTTCTCTCTTTAAATTACTCTCAGTGCATTTCTCTACTCATGGCCAATACTTGTCATTGTATAGTTATGCTGGTAGAACTTAAACAGGAGCCACAGTGGATAATATCATAATTGACAACAGTGAAAGGGCCCATCATGGCATGTTGGTCATTCATTTCCACAGCTTTCTTTGACACATACTCATCACTATCAGCACTAGTTGTAGCAACAGTCAGCGTATGCTGTTGAAAGGGAATACATGTCCCAACTTATGCCCCTGCCCTGATGTCCTGAATGTGACATTCTAGGGTTGCTGGCAATTCATTAACCCCAGAAATACTCGCCATGAGATTACTCTCCTTAGGCTCAGTTGGAATCATTTTCTAGCCTGTGTTGTAGTATTTGAAACACAGAATCAAGATGATGTCCACAGGGTGAGGATAATTCCTCAGAATTATTCCCCCTGTGTTCAACACTTTTTATTTTCCCTGGACATCACACCAGCTGTCACTCATTGCAGTTTCTTCCTTGGTTGGTAATATGGCTAGTATTTGTGTCAGTGTATTGGTGTTTCAGGAGATTCTCAGGTGCCTGAAAGAATATTTTACTCCTGCTACTCCTCAAGGTGCTTGATTAACCCTCCATTAAGTCTTTATTCCATGCTCCTCAGCTTAAAGGCACTTAAGTTGCCAGACTTAAAGTCTGTTACATTGGTTTCCACCAAAATTACTTTCTAAGTGTTCACTCCTTTCAGGGGTTGTTCACATGTGGTGTAGGATGTGAATAAACACCCAACAGGATATCCTGTATGTCAGTATAATGAAGATACCAGTCGGATAATGCATTGCAGTGGTTTATCTGGAGCTACTAATCTTGTTTATCATCTTCAGATATTGCTGAACCCAAATACATTTGACTTTGAGTTCTTTTACTTTAGTAGCCCTAGGATGTATTTGTCTTTCAAGTCACTGTCTATCTCCTTCATGGGTTTTTCTCGGGCCTGAGAAAATGATAGGCCCATAGACTGGTTTTACTTTTCTCACACTGCATGATATCTCTTATATGTTTCCTTTGCACAATGCCCTTTCTATGACAATGAAGTTTCTTGGCTTACTTTCCATTGGATTGCTTCCTGCCAAACTTTCAACCTGTGTTTGTCCCCCTTAGAAAGCCAGTAAAGCCTGTCTAGTAAGCATTTTAATAGAGTCGTGGTTTGGTAGTACCTAATGGTCTTGACAGAATGTCATGGTTATGGGGATGATTCTCTCCTTCTCACAGTTCATGCTATGCACTCCTCTTAAATCCTCCTTGTATTCTGCCCAGCAAGAAGCCAAATAAGCCTTCTGGCTTCTAGTATATTGGATAGATGATCTAGGAAATTACTTTCCCTGTTTTTACCCACTCAGGGGTGATTGCTTTCATTGACTGGTTGTGCTGAAGTCTTAAACATGCACCTCAGTTGATGCCATGTGAGTTTGATGACAATGAACATGCTGGCATAGCATGCCTGTCATTGGTTTCTCCTCTTTTATTTCTGCTCTGTTCATCACTATCGGCACTGGTTTTAACAATGATTTAGTGAATGCTGTTGGATGTGAGTGCATATTCCACCACATGTCACTGGATTGGTGGCAATGAATTTCCAGTAGACAATTGCAGTCAATTTGCTAACTCCTGAATGACACACCCTGTGTTTAACCCCCATTAGGGTTAGTTGGAGTCATTGTCTAGCATGTGCTGTAGGATGTGAACACAGAACCAACTGGATGTCTCCTGAGTGGGAATATTTAAGGTGCCAATCATAGATACAGTAGATTTGCTTTCTTCAGAACTGCAAACCCTGCTTTCACCATGTTTAGTTTCTGCTGGACTTTACATCAACAGACACTTGCTAGAATTACTGCCTAAATTACAAATAATGGCTGGTCTATGAATCACTAGATTGTTGGATCAGGCATTTCTCACATGCCCCCCCAAATTTTATACTCTTTAGACTCCTTCAACTCTTCTCAAGGTGTCTCATGACCCCTCTGAAAAATCCCCTTTGCATGCCCCTAGTTTTGATGGCACTAATTTGCCAGGCTTAGAATCCTTTGGACTGTATTCTACAAAAATTCCTCTCTACATGTTCACTCTACTCAGGGCTAGTAGTAGTCATTATCCTATGTAGGATGTGAACAAACACCCAGCAGGATAACTCCTGTATAGGGAAAATAAAGATGCCAGTGTGATAATGCAGTGCAATGATTTTTCCACATCATTTGTCCTGTGTTTACCACTTATGGTGTCTGCTGAACTTGGCCAAAATTGTCTTTAAATTCTCGTACTTCACCACCCCTGAGAAGAATGCTTGATCTGTCTGGTCATTGTCAAGATCCTTCACAGATTGCTCTGTGGCCTGAAAGAAAGATATGCCCATGAAACTGATTATCTTCTCACACTGCAAAAGACCATCACACTTCTCCTGTATGTTCCCATTGCATGTCTCTGCCCGCCTCCACCAAATGGCAATGAAGGTACCTCACTTATAATTCTTTGTATTGGCCCATGCTAGTATGCTTAAACTCTTGTTCCCCCAACTCACCAGTATAGAGAGACTTTATTCTTGGCATTTCAGTGGACTGGTGCTTCTCTACTTCCTCCCAGTCCTGAATGAATATTTTGGTTATGCAGCTGATTGCCTTCTTCTCAAAGTACTTGCTGTCCACTTGTTTTGGGCTTCATTTTATTCTTTCCTCTGTGAATCCAATTGGCTTAACTTCAAAGCATTTGATGGTTCTCTTTGAAAATTACTGTCCTTGCATTTTCTATTCATGGCCAATAATTGCTATTGTATAGTTATGGTGGTAGAACTTAAACATACGCACTATTGGATACTGTCCTAATTAAAGGCAATACTGTGCCAGTCATGGCATGTTCATTATTCATTTCCCCATATTTTTGTCCCATATTTATCACTATCAGCTCAAGTTGTGGCAATGCTAAGGCGAGTGCTGTTGGGTATGAATACATGTCCCATTGGATGACACTGGCCTTGATGCCATCAATCTGCCTTTCTAAGGTTACAGGCAATATGTTAACTCCAGAATTACTTGGCCTAAGTTTTCCTTACTTAGGGTCATTTAGAGCCATTGTCTAACATATCCTGTAGGATGTGAACACAGGATCATTTGGATGTCTTCGTGGTGAGGATAATTAAGGTGCCAATCATAGAATACAGTGAATTGGTTTTCCTCATAATCACTCCTGCATTCACCACCTTCAGCTTCTGCTGGACTTTGCACTGTCACTTAATACAGTTTCTTCCTAGGCTGAATATAATGGCTGATCTGCCAGTCAGTGTATTGGTGTTTCAGGTATTTATCACTTGTGTGAAATAATTTCATGATTATGAGACTCCTACTACTTTTGTCAAGGTGCTTGATGATGCTCTTGTAAATTCCAGCGGGCTGCCCATCAGCCTCATCTCATTTAATATGTTGAGCTTAGAACACATGGGATTGAATTCCACCAAAAGCATTTGCCCTCTGTTCACTCGTCTCACAGCCATTTGGAGTCATTGTCCAGCATGTGCTGTAGAATATGAACACAGGATCAACTGGATGTCCCCTGGAAGAGGAAAACCAAGGTGCTAATGGTAGAATGCAGTGGATTTATTTACTCCTCACAATCACCCCCACTGTGTTCATCACCCCTACCTACCCCTATGGCACTGAAGTTTCCTGGCTTAGAATCCATGGGATTGGTTCCTGCCAGAATTTTTCTACCTGTATTTATTCCACTCACTTGGCCAATGATGATTGTCTGGTCTATAATTTCATTGGATTGGTGTTTCAGTGTTTTCTCACAGTCCTGAAAAAAATCCTCATTTTCCTCAACAGAATGCTGTCCTCTGGTTTTAAGTCCTGATTACATGTGGCCTAGCTTGATTGCCATTATGTTACCTGTCTTAGATCGTTTTGATGGTTCTGACAGTCTCCCTACTTTTACCCACTCAATTGCCAGTTATTACAGCTGTTCAGTTGTGCTGTAGAATTTGAACATTGTGCTCTCATTGATGCAATTCATCTTGATGGGAATGAATTTGCCATACTTAAAATGTCAGTCATTTATTTTCCATATTCATTTGTTTCATATTCACTCCTATCAGGGCCACTTCTAACAATTGTCCACTAAGTACTGGTGGCTATAATCACAGCTCCCACAAATGCCACAGACTTGATGACAATGAAGCTCCTAGTCATAGACTGCAGGAAATTTGTTAATCCTAGAATAACTGGTCTTGTGTACTCCACTTAGGACCAGTTGGAGCTATTTTCCAGAATGTGCTATTGTTTGTGAACAGAGGACCAAATGGATATCCTGTTTGAGGATAAATAAGGTGCCAGTCATAGAATGAATTGGATTGGTTTTACTCAGAATCACTATTAGGTTCACCACCTTCAGTTATGCTGGAATTTTTATTAACTCATTAGTATTGTGAATAATGGCTAGTGTGAGGACAGTGTATCTCTGCTAATGGAGTTTCTCCATGGCCAGAAGGAATGTTATGCTCAAGGTACCTAGTCTCCTTTTTTCAACGTGCTTGATGACCCTTCCTATAACTTCCCATTAGATGCACCACATCTGGAGGCACTTAAGTTGCTGGGCTAAAATCCATTGGCTTGCTTTCCACCAGAATTACTTACCCTATGTTCAACCCACTTAAGTCTGGTTGCAGCTGTTGTCCAAAATGTAATGTAGCATATCAATATACACAACAGGATACTTTCTGTGTGGGGATAATGAAAGTGGCAGTCTTAGAATACAGTGCAATGATTTCCCTATAATCACTACCCCTGCATTCACTACCTTCTGCTTCTGCTGAACTTAGCCTAAATCTATTTTGAGTCCAGGAACATCATTAAGCTTGGGAAGTATGGTCAGTTTATCATATCAAAGTGTTGCTGCCTTGGGAATTCTTCCATACCTAAAAGCAATGTTGTATTCATTAGGCCAATTCTCTTCTTCTCATGGTGCTTAAATACATCTCTTTTAACTCCAATTGAATGCCTTCAGAACTGATGGCAATTAAGTGTCCTTGCTTGGAAGAGATGGGTCACCCCCAGATTATTAGTCCTAGTTTGACATTCTACGCTGATCTTAGCCATCATCAAAGCATGAGCTGTAGGAAGGGGCCAAACAAATCAAATATCTGCTTTGTGAGGATACTTAAGATGCCAACCATGGAATGCAGTGAATTGATTTTCCCCAGAATCATTCCACCTGCTTTCACCACCTTCAGCTTATATTGAACTTTGCATCAACCATCACTTAACAGTAACTTCCTTGTCCAGATATAATAGCTGATCTATCAGCCATTGTATTGGTTTTTCAGGTGTTTCTCATTGCCTGAAATATTTTTATGCTCTAAAACTCCTACTCAGCTTAGAATCCATTGGATTGGTTTCTGTCAGAATTTTTTACCTGATGTTCATTCACCAACCCAGAGTGGTTCCTCACAGTCCTGAAAGAATGTTATGTTTATTGAGCTGATCCTCTTCTTAAATGCATGATATTTGCTCATTTTAAGTCCTCATTGCATGCTGCCCGACATGACAACTCTGTTGGCTTGCATACCAATCCATTGGATAGTTCTTTCTGAGAATTACCTTCTGTGTTTACCCACTCCAAGCCTGAGTTGATGGCGATGAAGGTACCTGACTGAGAAATGATTGGTATCCCAAGCATTTCTTGCATTGTGTTCACCTCTTACAGCACCTGCTAGACTATACACTATAACTATAAATAAACATTTGCTCATGTACATCTCCACCTCTGGGAAAGATGACTAATCTATCGGGTCAATGAAATGCTGCTTCATAGGTACTGTACAGATCTAAAGTTATATCATGGTCATAAGCTGAATCCCTTATTCTCAAAGTGCATGATGATTTCTCCCATAAGTCCCCACGATAAGCAGCCAGGCTTGAAGGTGATTAAAGTGACAGGCTTAGAATCCATTGGACTGCTTTCCTCAAGCATATGACCATTGTATTCACATCCTTCAATGGCCGCTTTTCAATAGCCCCAACTGGCCCTAAATTCATGTAATGCACCAGCACTAAAAAGAATGGGCAATCATTTAAGTGCAGCGTTTGTTTTAGGTATTCCTTGAAGTCCCAAAGGACTTCTCTGCCTATGAATCTGAATCCCTTCTGCTCAGAGTGTTTGATATCTGGTAACACTCAACTGAATGCCACCAGGCTTGATGGCAAGAGGAAAATTCCTGGCTTAGAATGCATTGGATTAGTCTCCCAATGCATCACTCACCTTGTGTTCACATCCTTCAGTGCCTGCTCGACAATAGCCAAATCCATCCCTGAGTTCATGTACTTCACCAGCCCTGGGAAGACTGACTGGTCTTATCAGGTCAACATATTGCTGCTTCGTGGTTTCCTCATAGTCCTTAAGGAATGTCATATCCTTGCAACTGAGTGCCTTTTTAAAGTGCTTGAGTATCTCTCTTGTAAGTCACCAATGCATGCCACCAGGCTTGCTGGCAATTAAGATGCTTAGTTTAGTATCCCCTAGATTAGTTATCCCCCAGAATTACTCATCCTCTGTTCATTCCTCTAAAGGCCACCTGTAGTAGTTATCCAACAAATACTGCAGGATATGAACATATACCCCACTGAATACCAGCTGCCTTTCATGACACTGAAGGTGCCAGTCTTGGAATGCATTGGATTGGTTGTCCTGAGAATCGTTTGCCACTTTTATCTTCTGGTGAACTTGGCCCCAATCAGCCTTAAACTTATCTACTTCACCATGCCTAGACAGGAAGGATGCTTTATCAGGTCATTGTATTGTTGCTTCATGTATTCTTCAGAAGCTCTAATTAATTTCATGGCAATGAAGATTAATCCCTTCTGCTAAGGCACTTAAAAGGCTTTGCTATATGGCATCCTTTTTGATGGTAATGAAGGTAGGCTGGGTGTTTGCCGGGGTTCCTTAAGCTGGTAGGGAGAGGTTCAGGAGCTGGCTTTACCATTTTTTAAAGTGTCTTTAAAATGACGGTTTCTTTAGTTTTTACAAAGTCTCTGGGGTGTAAACAAGGCAAGAATGGGAGAATGAGAAAATCCAGTGCCACATATAAAGGAAGCTCAAATAGTGTTAACTCCCCAAACATTGACCTATGGTACTTTATAGAGAGAAATACCTTATCTCATATTTAGCAGCATGAAGAAAGGGAGGTATCGCAACAATGAAATATATAATTAATAAAACTATTTTTAGAACATTTTTCACATTTCCTGTATGCTAAGTAGTTATGGGGTTGGAATGACAATATTTTGTCAAAATAGCACTATTCTATAACAGTAATTACTTTGGCAGAAATTTGTGTAAAATAAACTGATGCAGCATTTAAAAAGTTCCAATTTATCAGGAATATTTAAACAAAGAGCTAACCTGGAAAACTGAAAATCTAAGAGACATCCTCAATTCCTCTTTTTCACATTCAGTCAGTGAACAATTCCTTTCAGATCCCTAAACATCTCTTATATATATATATGCTTTTCACTGGCTCTACCACTGCTGTCTGACGCTAGCTGTTCATCCACTTTTACCTAGAACATTTTAATGGTCTCCTGACTTGTCACCCTGCATCCAAACTTTAATCCTTAGATTTTATCATCCACAATCATACTACTTTAGTCTTTCCAAAATTTGGTATGTCCATGGTACTTCTACCTTAAGACCCATTTGTGACTCCTATTGCCCATAGAAAACTACCCTGTCCTCCTCACCTCCCCCCCCCCACGATCTGTACCCTGGCCCAGCTCTCCAGTTTCATGTTCAGTTTCGTTGTGTTATCTTCCAAAGCCAGGTCACTGTTCATACTACTTCATTTGCTCAACAGGCAGGACTTCCCTATATTTTCATTTGGCAAACATTGCAATTTTGAGGGTGATATTAAGTCCAAGACGGCATATTTATATGAAGACTTTCTTAAGCTTTCGAGGTAGAATTGAGTACCCACTTCCCCTCTTTATATTTATCATTTATAGAGCCTATAACAATATTAAAACCTAATAGAATCTTAGCATGTAGACAAGACTTCCTTCCCATTAATGTTTTTCTTACACTTTGTCCTGCTTTTGGTACATAGTAGATGCTTAAAAATATTGGTTGGCTGGTTAAATAAATGAATATTTGAAGGATGGGTTTGACTGTCTAAAGAATATAAATTTTCATTTTATTAGAATGTATTTGAAAAGTACCTTTAATTCTTATAATGCCCAGAGTTCATGATTTTAATTGTGATGTTCAGTGGATAGTATGCATATGTGTATGTGCATGATTAAGGAGATTGGGATGGGAAGATAGTTTTCTAATCATATACCTTGGAAGATTTTTGTTTGACTTTATTGAATCTGTTTTATTCGATTGTTTTTCAGTGTTTTGGAATGAATAAAAGTTAGCATGCAAAATATGTAAAAAGAAGTGTAATGTTTATTTTCTTTTTATTTTTTTGGGTCCCTTGTTTTCTAAATAAAGAAGCATTTATTCAGCTAATAAAGTATAATGTTTATTTTCTTTTTATTTTTGGGGGTCCCTTGTTTTCTAAATAAAGAAGCATTTATTCAGCTAATGAGTGTCAATGATTTTTCCATCACAATAAGAGCAGCAAGAAAAATGACCTTTTATTTTCTATGTGCAATCTAAGTATAAATAGAAGAGATTTCCAAAGAGTATCTCTTTATCCAGAAAAGGTTTAAAGGACAACAATACTCTCTTTCTCTCACAGGAAGAGCTTTTTTAATATAACAGAATTATAAAACCAGCATTTCTCCTCTAAACCTATGTCACAGAAACCCAAATGCTCTCTTATCTTTAGAATTTGTCTTTGTGTTTACAACTGATTGGATGCTCGTCACCATTCTTTTTGAAAATCTTTTACATACAAATCTTTAGACAGTCAAAGTACTAAAATTTGTTTTCTATTTAATAATTTGGTAAAATAATGATACAAACAGGTCTACATTATAACACTATAGAAATTTTCTGAAATTGTCAGCATATATAAATTTAAAATATAAAACCTCAATTCTTTAGAAAATTACATAAGTAAGACCTTTTAAAAGTTTTTAAAGTTAATATTATTTGAATTTATCATAAATTAATGTTCAGCAAGAGCTTTAGCATGGCTGATTTTGTTTTTTTAAGGATCTTATCCTTTATGTAAATTTTGTTTATTTCTGTATTTTGATAATCCTTTTATTTGTAATATTTTTCTTTTTTCATTTTCACAAAAGATAATTTGTTAATGTTTTCTGGGAAATGGGATTTGCAATTATATCCTACCTCCGAAGTATGTTATTTGTCCTACATCAAATGTGTGAATTCACCTTGTTAGCTATTATTCCAAATTTGCAAAGTTCAAGAAGCATAAACTGTTATAATCTCATTATACTACAAA
>JAQZBX010105597.1:0-10834 GCA_029593785.1 Cabassous unicinctus
ATGCAAGATCCTATATGCAAGATCTTTATATATAAAAAATTGCATGCTTGACTTAAGCTTTACCTCTAAGCACCCATTTCTTAGGACGACCAGAGGTTGCATGGTATCCTTTCATTATATTCCAATGTTAGCCTGTTCTTCCTTAATTCCTGTTCTTTCTTAATTTTAATGCTCTGTTATGGTTGTTTTGGTGATTGTGAAATCCTACAGTTGGGGAAATCCCTTATTCTCAATAAAAACAGTTCTTTGTTGCTAACAAATTATTTTGTGCCTTCTTGTGAGTTACTCATTTCTTGAGATGTCATGGCAGCTTTTGAAAGTGGGCAAGAAACATGTTGGCTGAACATTAGATTCCTCCTGATATAATAGTCATTTTTTTCTTATACCAATACCATACATAATCTCTTTTCTACCTATTTTTCCTATCCCATACACACAACCAGGTACAAATCACAGAGTATTTTTGAACCGTGCTTTGGAAGTGGTACTAATGCCTACAATGGAGGTACAAGAGAAGAAGTGGAGGAGTGACAACTAGTCAGGAAATTAGGACGAAATCACAAGGATAGGAAATGTGGCCTGAGTGTTGAAAGGAGGAATGAATGTAAGACATAGTCCAGGGTTTTCGATAAGCTAGAATCAGACTTTCGTGTTAAGCACGATGAATAAATGCCTGAGGAAAGTATAAGATAGAAGAGAATGATGCTATCATGTCTTCTGGATTTGATTTTAGTTCAAGCATCTCTGTTTGTATATTTTTGAGGTTAAGGAAATTTATTTTACTCACTCATTAATCAAATATCTTTGAATATTTTCAATAGTGTCATTCCAGATACTGAGGACACGGAAAAAAAAAGTTCTCAATCGTTTACTGTTCTCTGGGTGTTTACAGTCAAATAAGTAGAGATAAAAGAAGAAAAAAATTAAGTGAGATAAATTCATTTTAGACAATTGATATGGAGGGAATAAAACAGTTTATTGGAAAGGAGAGTAGATGTCAAAGAATTAGAGAAATTGGTGGGATTTATGTTGAAATTGTAACATTGGAGCTGATGAAAAAAAGGTGTTAGTTACAAAGAAAACTCAAAACCACAGCAGTAAGTGTAAAGGGGACATACAAGTTTACTAGGTGCTGTCATGGTCAGGTGGTTTCACACATTTTCAGTTGGAAACAGGCCAGTCCCAGTGCTTTACAGGGGCTCTCTTTGGATTGGGGTGGATATGACAATGGAATAAAACCATGGTATAGGTACTGCTTCCCTGTCTGAACTGGAGGACTGATGCTTTGTTGGGTTCTGATGTTAGCTTCCTTTCTTCATCTGAACAACCAGAACCTTAACATTGAAATCGTACAACAAAAAACAAATTTTCAGATTCAGTAACAGCCACGTTTCAATCAGCAGTGATAAAGGAGTCACTGTCTCATCTCTGTGTGAGGAATCACTGCATAAGCTTTGACTTTCCGAGGCACCTGGGGTTAGGAAACCACCCAAAACGGCAGACTGCAGGAAGAGGGCCCTGCCATTGAAGTCAGTGCTGGAGTGAGGGTAAGCCCAGGGCCTAATTCAGGTCAAATGATCAACATGTGTTTGACTTCATCCATTCATTTTTCAAATGGAAAACACGACTGAGCTCCAATTATGCCTCAGAGACTGTACTCAGAATTGGTTATCCAGGATGTGCCGAACAGAGATGGTTTTGCATTGATATGCCAGTATCCAGATATCTGAAGGGAAAGGAATTAGAAATAATGCAATCAAGATAGAAAGATATTTCAATAATGCAGAGCCATTGCAGCCTGAGTTTGGATGCTGGCAGTGACAATGGATGAAAAAGTATATATTCCAGGGAATTTGTGAAACAGAATATAGATTTTTGAATTTCAAGAATGACAAAAATGGAAAAAAAGCAAACAGTAAAAAATGGAATGGAGATTTATAGCCTACTGGATTCTGAAAATTATGATTGAACTGAAATTTAGACAAGTAGGAAAATAAAAGGAAAATCTCTTACTCTCTTTCTTTTTATTTTTAAACTGCATATTTGATCAAAGAATAGTTGAATGTTGAGTAACAGAGTGAGAAGAAAAAGTATATATGGATTTGGAGATCTATAAATAGGAACACATTAATAGTTACAGGATCTCTTATTTTGCCAGGGCTATAATCACAAATACCACAGAATGGGTTGGCTTAATTATCAGGAATTTAATGCCTCACAGTTTTGGAGGCTACAATTCTAACATCAAAGTATTGGCAGGTCATGCATTTTTCTGGTCTGCAGCATTCTGATGTTGACTCAATCTCTATGCCCATCACATGCTGATCTGTCTCTCTCTGTCTCCTCCTCTTACTCCTCCTGATCACTCACGCCCTTTATAAAATCTCCAGTCATAATGGATCAAAGCCCACAGAGATTTAGTTTGGCCACATCTTAGATAATAACATATTCACTGTTCTTCTTTACAAATATATTCACACCCACAGGACCAGGACTTAGGGCTCAAACAGGTCCTTAGTAGGGGGCTTGATCTAGCCCCAAAACAGGATTTCTAGCCTCTGGCACCAATGATATTTCCTGAAGGATAATTCTTTTGTTTGAGGGGCTTTGTTCATTTGTGCTTTTTTTTGTCATTGTAGGATGCTTTGCAGCATCCCATGTGTCTACTCACTAGATGCCAGTAGCAGCACACTCCTAAACTGTGAGAATCAAAAATGTCTCCAGATACTTCCTACTGTTTCCAGGAGAGCAAAAGTGGCCTTGATTCTGAACCATTGATAAAGATACATGAATAGCTCCATTGCTTCTTTTTCTTGTAGTGTGGAAATAAGGTGACTCTAAGTGAGGCTGTAAAAAGTTAATGTGGCACTGAGGGGTGGACTACTTTCCCTTTTTTTGGGGAGCCACTTGATTTGTGCAAGTGGTTGATGCTATAACAAGAAGCACGTGTGTTTGATCTTTGCAAACTTCCAGTTCCCAAACAGCACTTTACTTATGGCATGGGCTCAGTGTCTGTGAAATTCAGCTGAGGTTTCATGGAATGCCTAGCAAGGCAAATGATAAAATTGAGTGTGTAGGTAGTATTATTTTCAAATTATATATGGAGATGGGAAAAACCAATGTAGAAAATCATGGATTCTGGGGTTGTGAAGTGATAATTGAATATTTTGGTTGAGAGAGGGATAGAAGTAAATGGATTTGTAGTCCTGCACTTCTGCTTAAATGTGATATTAGAACTCCAGGACTAGATTTTAGGGATACAGGCTTTCTGGGACACTGGAAAGCTGTCGATGGGGGACCCTGACATTGTTTCTACATCCCACACATTTTGTGATAGTAGTGAGGGAAAGTTCCTGACAGAAGTGTTGACAGACCTGAGTTTTGATCTATAAATGAAATGCTTTTAGCTAAGAATTGATGGTAGACAGGAAAATATTAATGACAGAAGGAGTGATACATTTCTCATTTCTTTAAGTAGATTAAGGGTGGTAATGTGTTAGTTTGAGACTGTATGTACCCCCCAGAAAATCATATCTTGAAACCGCCCATTCCTGTGTGTGTGACCCTATTGAAGCTGGAGCCATTGGATTATATTACTTGAGTAAGGTGTGACTCAGGGTGGGCCTTAATCCTGACTGGTGTCCTTTATGAATAGATGACTACGGAGAGATGGGGCCAGAGGAGGGAGAGAAACCCCCAGAAGACAGAAACTAATATCAGCAGAACACAGAAGCAGAGAAAGCCACGAAGAAGGAATTTGTGAGCAACGAGCCTGAAGCATGAGGGAGAGCTCCAGCAGACACCTCCTTGCCCTTTGCCCTATGAGAGAGGATACAAGGATCACTGACATCCCATCTTCTGTGAATAAAAGCAGTGCCTGATGAAGCTGTGCTTTGGACATTTTTCTTGGCCTTGAGACTGTAAGTTTTTACATTAGTAAATCCCCATTGTAAAAGCCAACTCATTTATGGTATATTGTCTTAGTAGCCTTTAGCAATCTAAAACAGATAGCAAGGATTACTGAGAAGAAAAGATAAACATTATATTTTCAAAATCATGATGAGAATTTTTGTAGATGATTGGGTGCTTTTTGGACAAGGGTAAGTTTGAAGACTTGTAATCACTAGAGTGAAATACCCAAATAATTGGAGGACAAAATTTATTTTGTGCTACTTTATGCCATGAACATGCTAAGAGGTGAAGTTGTACCTTTTCTGTCAACATCCTAAATTTCATCCACTCTTCTTCAACTTTTGACCTAAATGTGCAAGGAACAGTCATGATGAGAGAAGAAAAATGCTTTATTAATATTTAGGAAAGTATATGGTGTCATAATGCAAAATGCTAATAAGATCTACGTTGGAGAAAAAAGCTTGAATTTCTGTTCTAACTGAGGCTTTCTGCTTCTCACCCAAATTAAGTTAGTTAAGCTTTAAGAGGCTCCACATTCCAATTACTTGTACAAACACAAATAATGTTGGAGAAATGGAGGGCTTCCCTACCTCCTCAGGACCTCAGTTCACTTGGTTTATGGAAAGAGGAAATGTGAGAAAAATAATCATGAACATATAGACAATTTCCATAGCCTATGTATGCTTGGCTTTGAATACTTAGAGTTTTGAACTGTTCCTTGGACTTTGAGGAGATTTGAACAAGGGTGAATTGGCAAAGTGCAAGGTGGGTGGATAAGTGTGGCAAATTAATTGCAATGGCTTCAGAAAGAGTGAATATTATTTCCTTCTTACTTTCCTTTTCAGAAATAAGAAAGAAGAAAAGATGCAAAATTTCCCTACATTCCCCAGAAATCATTTTATATAAGATTATATAATTAATGATGCAAGGTTTGGGAAAGAATATCAATTATTATTTGGGGCACATGATTAGATTAAGACACCTCTTTGACAGAGCAAATTAAGATCATGCTCTTTAAACAAAATTGGAGTCTCCAAAGTAATGGGCTCATTTTAAGCAAACCATTTTTGTCAGCAGTGACTGGCACATAATAGTTTAAATATTTGCTGGTCAAGTCAGGCAATGAATGGAATGCTTTACCAATTTCTGTCAGTATATAAAAGTCTCAGGGAGGCAGGAGCCATCACACTTCAGAACCTTCCTCGTGCAACCCACTAGAAATCCCTCATCTTGAAAACATGTGTTGTAACTATTACGGCAACTCCTGTGGCTATGGCTGTGGCTATGGCACTGGATATGGCCCCTATTATGGCTGTGGCTATGGAAGTGGCTATGGCTGTGGATACGGCTGTGGATACGGCTCTGGCTATGGCTGTGGCTATGGGACTGGCTATGGCTGTGGATACGGCTCTCGCTATGGCTGTTATGGAACTGGCTATGGCTGTGGATACGGTTCCAGCTATGGCTGTGGATACGGCTCTGGCTATGGATGCTGTGGCTATCGGCCAACTTGCTACAGAAGATGCTATTCTTCTTGCTGCTAGATCATCACCAGCTGAGCACCGTTTGCTTTTGAAATGACACCTATAAGGAGAATTTTGATGCAAGCTCCGCTACCCTAAGATTTCTCTATTCAAAATATTGCATGCTGGACTCAGGCTTTACCTCTAAGTGCCTCTTTCTTATAAGGGCATCTGTGGAGCCAGAGGCTGCATGGCATCTTCTCATTATTTTCCATGTTAGCCTTTTCCCCTTAATTTCTGATGTTTTGTTATGTCTGTGTTGATGACTGCCATGTTAAAAGTTGGGGAAATTTCTTCTCAATAAAAATGGTTCTTTTTCTCGAACAAATCATTGAGTGCTTTCTTGTGCGTTACTCATTTCTTGAGATTTTATGGCAGCTTTTGAACTGGGCAAGCAATATGCTGGCTGAACGATAGCTTCTTCACTGATATCATACATTCGTCTTCTTATCTTATGCCTATATCATAAATAATGTGTTCACCTATTTTTCATAACCCACATGGTCAGGCACACTTTTACACAGGGACAAATCACAGAATATTTCAGAGCTGTGCTTTGGAGGTGGTGCTAATCCTTATAATGACATTGGAGAGGAAAAAAGAGGAACTATAACACTTACTCAGGATGTTAAGACAAAAGTCACAAGGATAGGAGATGTGACCTGAGTGTTTAAAGGAGCAATGAATAGATGGTCCAGGGTTATTGATAAGTTAGAATTAGAGTTTGGTGTTAAGCACGAGGACTAAATACCTAATGAAAATATAAGTTAGAAGAGAAATTTCTGTCATGTGTTCTGGATTTGATTCAAGTGCAGGCATCTTTGCATATTTTGAGGTTGAGGAAATTGATTTAGTTCATGATCAACAAATATTTTAGAATAATTTCAACTGAAAACATCTCATACACTAAGTACACAGAAGAGAAATAATGAATAGTTAACTGCTTTCTAGGTGTTTACATTGTATTAAGCAGAGATAAAAAAGAAAATAATAAATGAGATAAATTCATTTGACAAAATTGTTATGGAGGGAATATAAAACAGTTTATTGGGAAGGAGAGTATATACCAAACACTTAGAGAAATTGGTGGCTTTTTAAAAAATTGTGACATTGGAACTGAGATCTGATGACAAAAAAGTGCCAGTTACAAAGAAAGATTCAAAAGGATAGTATCAAGTGTACAAGGGGACATTCATGTTTATTAGGTTCTCGGTATGGTCAAGTGGTTTCACGCATTTTCAGTTGCAAAGAAGCAAGGGCTCTCTTGGTGAAAATTAGAGTATGGATTCATACCCTAATAGACACTGGATTCAAAGCCTAGTATTGGTCTTGCTTCCCTTTCTGAACTGGAAGTCCTGATGCTTTTTGGGTTCTGATGTTTAGTGTTCACTTTCTTCATCTGAACAACCAGAACCTTAACACTGAAATCTTAGAACAAAAAACAAAATTTCAGATTCAGTAACAAGCATGTTTCAATTAACAATGATAAAAAAGTCACCGTCTCATCTCTACGTCTGGAATCAGTATATAAGCGTTGACTTCCCGAGGTTCTTGAGGCTAGGAAACCACACAAAACATCAGACTCCAAGGAAAATGGCCCTGCCAATGAAGTCAGTGCTGGAATGAGGCTAAGCCCAGGGCCTAATTTAGGCTAAATGATGAACATTTTTTTTTACTTAATTCATTCATTTTTTTCATTGGAAATTATCATTGAGAGCAAATAATATCTTGGACACTGTACTCAGAACTGGTTATCAGAACTGTTGTGCAGGATGGAGATTGCTTTTATGTTGATTGGCCAGTATCCAGATATCTGAAGGTAAAGGTATTATAAATGATGTAATCCAGTTAGAAAGCTATTTCAATAATCCAGGGCCATTGATGCCTAAAGTTTGGTGTTGGAAATCACAATGAAAGGCAAGTTGTCTATTCCAGGGAATTTGTGAAATAGAAGTTAAACTTTAAAATTTCAAGAATGACAGAATAGGAAAGACAACAATGGGAAAAATTTGGAATGGGGCTTTAGAGCATACTTGATTCTGAAAATGGTGATTTAAATATAATTTAGACAAGTAAGATAAGGAAAAGAAAGTCTCTTGCTCTCACTTTCTTTTTTATTTTTTGGAACTAAGTGTTTGTTGGAGAAAGTTCCAGTTTTGAGTTTAGGGTGATAAGAAATGGTATGTTTTGATTTGGACATCTGTAAAAAGAAATCTCTTTATAGAAGCAGGATATCTTAGTTTGCCTGTGCTGATATCACAAATACTACAGAATGTGCTGGCTTAATGAATAGAAATTTATTGTCTCACAGCTTTGGAGGCCAGAAGTCCATCATGAAGTTAACGGCAGGCCACGTATTTTTCAAGTCAGTAGCATTCTGCAGTTGGCTCATCCTCTGCCTCCGTCACATGGTGATCTGTCTCTCTCTGTCTCCTCCTCTGTCTCTTCCTGATCAGTCATCTCCTTATAAGGACTCCAGTCATAATGGATCAAGTCCCAACCTCCTCCAGGTTCACCTCAACTAATGACATACCCAAAGTTCCCCTTTCCATTTGGGTTCACACACAGTACCAGGGATTAGCACTGGAACATGTCTTCTGTGGGGCCCTGATCAATCCCCAACACAGGATTTCTAGACTTTGCACTGTTGGTATTTCCTGCTTAATAATTCTTCGTTGTTGAGGGGCTGTTTATTTTTTATTTTGTCAATGTCGGTGGTTAGTAGCATCCCTTCTGTTACCCACGAGATGCCAATAGCATCACACCTCCAAATTATGAGACTCAAAAATGTCTCTAAGCCTTTGCCACTGTCTCCAGGAGAGGAAAATTGCCCTGGGTTCTGAATCACTGATATAAATATGCCAAAAGCTACATTGTTTCTATTTTTCCGTAGTGTAGAAATAAGGTGACCCCTAAATGAGGGGTGCACTAGATTCCTTTCTTTTGGGGAGCCATTTGATTTGTGCAGGTAGTTCATGCTCAGAAAAGAAGCACATGTGTTTGATCTTTGCAAACTTCTAGTTCCCAAACGGCACTTTGCCTATGGCTTGGACTCAGTGTCTGTTAAATTCAGCTGAGTTGTTCATGGAATGCCTAGCAAAGCAAACAACAAAACTGGGTGTGTTGGTAGTATTATTTTCAATTATTTATATTGATGGGAAAATACCAATGTAGAAAATCTTGTATTCTGGGATTGTGGAATGAAAACTGAATATCTTGATTGGAAAAGGGATGGAGGATTTGTATATTAGTGGTCTGTGCTTTGGCTTAAATGTGGTATTAGAATTTTAGAACTAAATTTTAAGGATGCAGGCTTTATGGGATACTGGAAGTATCCTGTGGGGGACCTTGACATTGTTTCTGCATCTCTTAACATTCTGCAAGAGCAGTGAGAGAAGGCATTGAGCAAGAAGTGTTGGCAGATCTGAATTATGATGTATAAATAGAAGGTTTTTAGCTAAAATTTGTGTAATAAGAAAAATATTAACAGCAAAAGAGAAGATACTCACATTCCTCTTTTATTTGTTGACTAGAGTAAGTATGTTAGGATGGTAGTTTGAGACTGTATGTAACACAGAAAATCATGTTCTTGAAACTGTTCCATTCCTTTGGATGTGAACTATTGAAGGTGGGACCGTTTAATTAGGTTACTTCAATAGGGTGTGACTAAGGATGGTCCTTAATCTTCTTATTGGGTCCTTTATAAACAGATGAATACAGAGAGATGGGGCCACAGAGACAGAGAAAAAACCCCAGGAGCTGAGAGAGAAAGCTGTGGAAGAAAGTAGCTGAAATCAATGGAGCACAGCATAAGAGAGAAAGAAATGAAGAAGGAAGCCCTGAGCCATCTAGCTGTAGCAGGAGGAGAACCCTAAAAAATGCCCCTATGCACTTTGCCATGTGAGAGGGGATTCCAGGATTGCCAACATCCCATCTTTGGGGACAAAAATCATCACCTGATGAAGCCTTGATTTCTTGACCTCGAAACTGTGAGCTTTTAAAATAATAAATCTCCACTGTAAAAGCCAATGGATTTATGGTATATTGCCTTGGTAGCCTTTGGCAAACTAAAACAGATAGCAAGGATTACTGAGAAGAAAGGATAAACATTGTATTTCTAAAATAATGGTAAGATTGTTTTTTGTAGAATATTGAGCACTTTCGTTAAGTGAAAGTAATTTTCAAAGCTTTGAATCAGAAGAGTGTAATGTACATAGAGTTAGAAGACAAAATTTTTTACATTACTTCATGCCATGAAAATCTTAAGAATTGAAGGTGGACTTTTCTGCCAGCATCCTAAAAGTTATGTAGTCTCCTTCAACTTCTGATTTAAATGTGCAAGGAACAAGTGTGATAGGAGAAGAAAAATTGCTTTATTAAATCTAAGAATGTACCTGTATACCATAATGCAAAACTCTGATAAAATCTGCATTGAAGAGAAGAGTTTAAGTTTCTGTTCTGAGGTTTTCTGCTTCTCTTAGGCTTTACTTCCATATCCCAATTACTAATACAACTACAAATAATGGGGAAGAAAGAGGAATTCTCTTCCCTTTCAGGGCATTAGTTTCCTTGGTATATGGAAGAGGAAATGTAAGAATACAATCATTGACATATAGACTATTTCCAGACACATAAGCAATAAGAGACACACTGGATAAACTTGGCTTTGAATTCTCAGATGTTGAACTTTGAGGACATGTGAGCAAGGGTGAAGTGGGGAAGTGCAAGGTGGCTGGTAGAAGTGTGTCACTTGTTTGCAATGGTTCAAGAAAGAGAGAAGGTTATTCACTTCCTAATTCCATTCTTTTTTTTTTTTTTTAAGATAATGCATGTGCTTTAATTTATTTTATAATTGTATTATTTCTTTGAAGAAGGAAAAAGAGCCAAAATTTCCCTATATCCCCAGACCTTGTTATAGAAGATTATATAATTATTGATAGGAGGTTTTGGAAATGAATATCAGTTACAATTTTAGACACATGACAAGATTATAAAAATTTTTGCAGAACAAATTAAGTTGAGTCTCTCTAAACACAAATAGAGTCTCCAAAATAATGGACTCATTTTAAGCAAACTATTTTTGTGAATAGTGACTGGCACATAATAGTTTAAATATTTGCTGGCTAGGTCAGAGAATGAATGGTATGCTCTGCCCATTTCTGACTGTATATAAAGGTTTCAAGGAGGTAGAAGCTATCACCACTTCAGAACCTTCCTTGTGCAACCCACTAGAAATCCCTCACCTTGAAAACATGTGTTGTAACTACTACGGCAACTCCTGTGGCTATGGCTGTGGCTATGGCACCGGATACGGCCCCTATTATGGCTGTGGCTATGGAAGTGGCTATGGCTGTGGATACGGCTCTCGCTATGGCTGTGGCTATGGAAGTGGCTATGGC
>JAQZBX010105598.1:0-10832 GCA_029593785.1 Cabassous unicinctus
AAAAAAGAAGAAAGAGCTAAACTCAAAGATTTAACTGAACAACTAGAGAAACTAGAAAAGAACAGCAAACCAATCCCAAAGTTAGCAGAAGGAACGAAATAATAAAGATTAGAGCAGAAATAAATGAAATTGAAAACCAAAAAAAAAGAAAATCATCAAAACCAAAAGCTGGTTCTTTGAGAAGGTCAATAAAATTGACAAACCCCTAGCTAGACTAACAAAGAAAAAGAGAAGATGCAAATAAATAGAATCAGAAATGAAAAGGGACAGATTACGACTGAACCCACAGAAATAAAACAAACAGGAAAAGATGATACAGAGAAATTTTGAGATGGTGAGTTAAGTGAGCTTCAGAGGGGTTTTCAGGTGGAGAGGAGGCCAGATGAAGTTGCTTCATTTACATGAGCTTGATTTTCTCCTTTAAATGGGAGGAAAGGTTATCTGGACAGGCAACTCCTCTGCTGTAAGGGATGCAACTGAGTCAAAAAAGGAAGACATAAACCTCACTGAAGAGCAGCTAGAGTTCCGCTGAGGTAGGTGGCATGAGTTTGTAGTGGACCTGGTCAATGGTTACCTGATATACCTTTAAGTAAGGAATAGTCCTGAAAGCATCTATCTTCTCTTGATGATTCATCATGGCTCCATCAACTGTAGATCTACTTAAACCTTTTTTAAGGCAGTTACTGATGCTTTTCACCTGTGCTGTTTCATAAAATAATGAACTTCATATATTTACTATTCAAGATATACTGTATCTAAAATTTACCTGCCTTTCACCTCAAAAGTACTTCCTGTGACTTGTTAGAACATTCAGCGTTTCCATACATTTCAACTTTATGGATTTTGATCACAATTCATATGACTCTTGCCATTATTTTACAGCTTGGTATTTCTAAGGTCAGCCTTGTGGAAAGTATTTATTTTCACTTGGGCTTCAGAAGTTACCACCCAGGGCTCTGTTACCATAGTTACCACTAAGTGAATGCAGGGCCCTGGGTTAGGGTTCAGGGGAGCAATCTGCTGAGTTTTCTCCAAGATTGGATAAATGGAAGTCAATTCAAACTAAGTAGGGAGAAGCACTAAGTACTATCTGTTTGTCCTGCACCTACCTTTCTTAATCCTTTCAACAGACCTATAAGGTAGTATAGATAAATATTTCCATTTACAAATGAGAAAACTGAGGCTCAGATACTAGGTTTCTGGAAGTCAAACCCACATCTGTCTTATTTCACACCCATACTCCCTTCCATTGAGTAAGAGATAGTCTAGCCCATTATGTTCTTTATGCATAAGATAAAATAACAGTAGGCCTGTTGATTAATTAGTAATTTGTAATTGGAAATAATGTATTGCTTAGTATATATCAATAACTATAGAAATACTGCCTTGGGAATTTATGAAATGGAAAGTCTTTTTAGTCTGTTCCTATGACCTTTTCTCTAACACCCTGAGGCCTTTAGGTTGCTGGTACAACACATAGAACTGCACATTCTTCTGAGGACAGAAAAGAGTTATGAATAGTAGGAATTTTCTGTTTTCTGTTTTGTCTCCAGTGCACTCTCATGGTACCTAGCCTTTCAGTCTTTTAGCCACAGCAGTATGTTTGCATTCTTCCCATAGCTATAATCTGATATACTTCAGAGGGATAATTTTTCCTTAAATATCTGTCTTTACATTGCTCACCTGGATACTCATCTCTTCTCAGGCTGTTCACACATACTTGCCTCATCTTTCTGTATTTTTATCCACAAATATTTACTGAGCACCTCTCTTATTCCAGCCATTATATCAGGTATCCCAGTGCTTATCTGGAAAAGCCTAACATTTTCTAAAATTTGGACTTCGTTAATAAAAATAAATAAATAGAATCAGTATATACTCCTGCTATTCCATACAGAGAGATGCGTGATTAATTATGTTTAACTCAAGATCAGTTTCTTCCTCACAGTTGTAACATGAGGTAAGTGTTGTGTTTTGTTTTTGTTTGTTTTTTACAGTCTTAGGTGCAGACCTGATAAAAGTCTAGTTGATTATGTGTTTTTGGCACTTAAACTTATGATCAAGGGGACTTGCCTCAAATATTTGGTGAATTTAGACAAGAGAGAAATTCTGAAGTGTCAATTGTGTAAAAATAATACAGAAAATAATTACACAGAATACAACCATTGAAACAGTATGTGATTACCATCTCTTCCCCCGAGATAGGTAGCCATAGCATTTTTTTTTTTTACTGTTGGCACAGCCTCTCAATATTAATAATAATTATTTATTTATTGAACACTTCTGTGTGCCAGGCATTTTTCTATGCTTTTTACAAGAACAAAGTCATTTAATCCCCCCAGCAACCCTGTGAGGTAGGTACTATTTGTTATCTTCATTTTACAAATGAAAAAAGTGAGGCACAGAGTGGATAAGTAACTTGTCTCAGGTCACAGAGCTGAGTGACAAAGCCCCTGGCAGTCTAGTTCTAGTTTACTATGCTCTACATCGCCTCTCCCTGGCCCTCTTATTAAAAACAACTTTTCCAATAGTTTTGCAAGCTATTCTGCATTATCTAATGAGTTTATGTTTAAAAGCAATAATATAACTTAAGTGAAAGGGAAGAATCAGTATTCTCTATAGTCTCTCATACACTGTCAAGATTCTACTAACATTTGTATATAATTCATAGTATAAAGCTTGGGTATTTTTGAAAAATGTGACATGATTTCTTATTCACTTTACAGGGGTGGGAAAGGGATAAGAGCTGGATTTGGGCTAGATCTCCATTGTCCTTATCAATAAAATGTATTGAGTTTTCTAATGTTGGCTGTGGGCCTTGGTGGGTAGTAAAATATTTGGAAACTGATAAAAATGATAGTGGCAGTAAATTTTAGTACTATAGTGTTTCTTTTTCAAAATTTTTCTTTGTAATAGATATATTTCAAGTGTTCAGTAGCTACATGTGTCTAGAGGCTCTTTTATTAGGCACTGCAGGTCCAGGCTATCCAGGGGATCATTTATGGGATAAAATCTTAAATCTTTTTGGATTAACCCAGATGTCAGCATTAACCCATTTAGATTTCTTTAATTATTTTGGAGAGGGCCTTTATGGAGAAAATTTTGAGTAGGGAAAATTCAAACAGCCATGTTACCACCATGAAAAGCAGGCAGCTGAGGCACGTAGGAGTAGAGTGCACAAGAGAGCAGAAAGGACGCTTCTTTGATGCCTATAGATAACTTTCTTGTTCTATTTTAAAGGACTCTGGCTAACATAGTTCCTTCTTTATCTCTTTCTTATGTTTTTTTTTTCAGTCAATTTTATTGAAACATATTCATAGGCCATACAATCCATCTAAATCTTATGTTTTAATTTTAGTACTATATGAATGCATTCTCAGTTTTAAAAAATGAGAAGTAAGATATAGAGGACTTTCTTGTCCCCCCTAGTTCTTCCCTTCCCCATATCCCCATTCTCTCCTTCCTTCCCAGAAGTATCCACTCCTGCCAGTTTCCTCTATATTTACAAATATGTGTACTTGCAGAAATGTATACATATATATCAATTGTTAAAACTTTTTATTTTGAAAAAATTTCAAACTTATAAGACAATTTCAAAAATACAAAACCAATGCAGAGAACTCAATATACCCCCTACCCAAATACCCAGATTTATCAACTTTTAACATTTTGCCATATTTGTTATATCATATCTTCGTATCTGTCTGTCTGTCTGTCTGCCTATCTATCCCTCTGTCTTCTAAATATTTGAGAGGTTGCATGCATCATGCTCCTTGAACATTTCCATATATATTTCCTTAGAACAAGGGTATTCACTTATGTAACCTCACTAAGTACAGTTAGCAAATTCAAAAAATTCAATATTGATATAAAGTTTACAGTCTGTATTCCATTGTTTTCAATTGTCCCAATAATGTCCTTTTGGGCATTTTCTCCTCCATTATTAAACCCAATGAAAGATCATGTATTGCATTTAATTGTCACTGTCTCTTTAGTCTCTCTCTCTTTTTAATTGTGGAAACATATACAACAAAAACTTTCCCATCTCAACCACTCTCAAGCGTGCAATGCAGAGGGATTAATCACATTCACAGTGTTGTACTACACTCCCCACCATCCGTTAGCAAAACTTTTCCATCACCCCCAACAAAAGCCCTGCAGTTATTATGCATTAACTCCCCACACCCTCTCCCCTCTATCCCTGGTTACCTGTACTCTGCTTTCTGTCTATGAATTTTCATATTCTACTTATCTGGCTTCTTTTTTTCTTTTTTTTTTTTAAGATTATTTTATTTATTTATTTCTCCCCACCCCCTCATTGTTTGCACTTGCTGTGTCTGTTCGTCTTCCTTATTTCTTTATGAGGCACCAGGAATGGAACCTGGGACCTCCGCTATGGGAGGGAGGCACCTAATCACTTGAGCCACCTCCTTTCCCTGCTTTGTTGTGTCTCTCATGTTTTCCTTTTTTTGTGTCTCTTGTTGTGTCATCTTGTGCCTGCTGATAGCATCAGTGTGCTGTCTTGCTCGTCCTCCTTAGGAGACACCGGGAATCTCTGCTCCCTGCTTTGTTGTGTCTTTCATTATATTTTTCCTCTTGTGTCTCTTGTTGTGTCAGCTTGCCGCACCTGCCTGTTGGACCAGTTCGCTGTCTTCTTTAGAAGGCACCAGGAACCGAACCACAGACCTCCCATATGGAAGGCGGGAGCTCAGTCACTTGAGCCACATCCGCTTCTCTATCTGGCCTTTTTTATCTGAATTATTTCACATAACATGATGTCTTCAAGGTTCATCCATATTATAGCATGTATCAGAACTGTATATGCCTCTTTTTTTTTATCTATTATATCCATTTTTATCAAGTGTTAATGAACATTTGGGTTACTTCCACCTTTTGCTATTATGAATAATGCTGCTAGGAGCATTGGTGTACAAATATCTGTTTGAGTTCCTGCTTTCAGTTCTTTGGGTATATGACTAGAAGTGGGATTTCTGAGTGTCTTGGTTTGCCAGGCTTCTATGACAAATATCACACAATGGGCTAGCTTAAAAGGGAATTCATTGGTTCACAGTTTTGAGGCTATAAGAAGTCCAAAATTAAGATATTGGCAGGCTTGCTTTTGGGAGTCTGTAGTGTTCTGGTGCTGGCTGCAGGGTTCCTTAGCTTGTAGTTCTGCCTTTCATCATGTGGCAAAGTCCTCGCCTTTTTCTGTTCTGGTTTCTGCTGAATTCTGGCTTCTGGCTCCTCTGGCCTTCTCTGACTTCTTTTTCTAAGGCCTCTAATAATATGGATTCAGACCCACCTGAAATGCCACAGTGAATAGTGCATCAAATAGTGGGACTCCTGGGGCTCTAGAGACATCCAGACACTATAGGCTGGGCAGACAGCTCAGGAGTTTGATGCCCTACCAGTGGGCCTTACCTGGGAACTTATGCTCCCCAGTGTGACAGAGTTGGACTCATTTGTGGTTTCCCTTCACATGACTCTTCTGCCCCTTCTATTTGAACCTATAGTTAGTACTATACTTGATAGGAGTATGTCCAAGAGACCTAAATCTTTGGTCTGTCCATGTGCCAGTTGGGCCCTGAATCTCAGCCGAGTTGCAACACCTACTCTCCAGTTCATTGGACTCACCCAGGACAACTAACAAGGTGATGATGATGGATAACGCCCACCCCAAGAAACAAAGAGAGAGTCTGTAACTGCAAGCAAGAGAGTTCCATCCATCTGTCCCATGGGATCTAAGCCCCTTCTCAACTAGAGGCAGAGTGGTCATCACCATCCCCAAATCCTCAAGATTGGGGAATGAACAATGGACTCAAAAAGACTTACTATTATTCTACTATAGACATTATTCTAACAATGGAAGAACTTTTATCATTGATGTGGAGGCAGTGGCCACCAGAGGCTCTCAGGGGAGGGAGAGGGAAAAATAGATGTAGTATGGGGGCATTTTCAGGACATTGGAATTGTCCTGAATGACGTTGCAATGACAGATACAGCCATTATATATTTTGTCATAACTTACAAAATTTCGTGGGACAGAATGAAAACTATAATGTAAACTATAATCCACAAAGTGGCAGTGCTTCAGTATGTGTTCATCAATTGTAACAAATGTACCACACTAATGAAGGATGTTGTTGATGTGGAAAAGTGTGGGAGGGAGAGGGAATGGGGCATATGGGAATCCACTATATTTTTTATGTAACATTTATGTAATCTAAAGTTTCTTTAAAATAAATAAATTTAAAAAAAAATAAGACACACCTGATTCAGTTGGCCACGTTAAGAAAAATAACATTATCAAAAAGTCCTATTCACAAATGAGTTCATACCCACAGAAATGAGGATTAAGATGAAGAATGTAGTTTTGCTGGGGTACATAACTGAATCTACCATGCTGGGCCATATGATACTTCTTTGTTTAACTTTTTGGGGAACTGCCAAACTATTTTCCAAGTACCAACAATGTACTAGGGTTCCTGTTTCTCTACATCTTCACCAGCACTTCTTATTTTCTGTTTTTTGGATTTTTTTAATAGACATTCTGTTAGGTGTGAGGTAGTATGTCATTGTAGTTTTGATTTGCATTTCCCTAACAGCTAATAATGTTGAGCATCTTTTTTGTGTGCTTAATAGTCATTTGTATTTCATCTGTGGAAAGATGTCTATTCAGATCCTTTGCCCATTTTTTAATAGAGTTGTTTGTCTTTTTGTTGTTGAGCCATAGGTGTTATTTATATATTCTCGATATTAAACCTTATCAGATACATGGTTTCTAAATATTTTTCCCATTCTCTTGGTTGTGTTTTTACTTTCTTGATAATGGTCTTTCATGCCCAAACATTTTTTTAAATTTAATTAATTAATTTATTTCTCCTCACCCCCTCATCGTTTGCACTTGTTGTGTCTGTTCATCTTCCTTGTTTTCTTTAGGAGGCACCGGGAACTGAACCCGGTGCCTCTGAAATGGGAGGGAGGCACCTAATTACTTGAGCCATCTCCATTCCCTGCTTTTGTTGTGTGTCTCACTGTGTTTTTCTTCTTGTGTCTCTTGTTGCATCATCTTGTTGCGTCAGCTTGCTGCACCTGCCGGTCGCGTCAGCTCACTCTCTTGCTCATCCTCTTTAGGATGCACTGGGAACCTCTGCTTCTTGCTTTGTTGTGTCTCTCATTATGCTTTTCTTCTTGTCTCTCTTGTTGCATCAGCTTGCTGCGCTTGCCTGTCACACCAGCTTGCTGTCTTCTTTAGAAGGCACCAGGAACCAAACCATGGACCTCCCATGTGGTAGGCAGGAGCTCAATCACTTGAGCCACATCTGCTTCCCCGTTTTTAATTTTGATGAAGTAGAATTTGTCTATTTTTGTTGTTTTCATGCTTTTGATGTAAAGTCTAAGAATCCATTGCCTAATATTTCTCTATGTTTTCCTCTCAGAGCTTTATAGTTTTAGCTCTTATGTATAGGTCATTGATCCATTTTGAGTTAATTTTTTTTATGGTGTGAGGTCGGGGTCCAAGTTCATTCTTTGGCATGTGGTGCCATTATCCCAACACCAATTGTTAAAGAGACAATTCTTTCCCCATTGAGTGGCTTGGCACCCTTGTCAAAATAATCACTGGACGTATCTGTTGATCCGTTTCTGAACTCTCAGTTCTATTCCATTGGTCCATATGTCTTTCCTTATGTCAGTACTACACTGGTTTTTTGGTTGTTGTTTTTTTTAAGATTTATTTTTATTTATTTATTTATCCCCCCTTTGCTGCTTGTGCTCGTTGTGTCCATTTGCTGTGCATTTTTCTGTGTCTGCTTGTCTCCCTTTGTTGCCTCATCTTGTTGCGCCAGCTTGCTCACTGCGCCGTGTGGGCTGGCTTGCCTTACCAGGAGGCCCTGGAAATTGAACCCGGGGCCTCCCATATGGTAAATGGGAGCCCAACCAGTTGAGCCACAGCTGCTTCCCAACACTGTTTTTATTACTGTAACTTTGTTTTAAGTTTTGAGATATGGAAATGTGAGTCCTCAAACTTTGTTCTTTTACAAGATGCTTTTGGCTATTTGGAGCCTCTTGCCCTTCCACATGAATTTGGTAATTAGCTTTTCCATTTCTGCAAAGAAGGCTGTTGGAATTTTGATTGAGATTGTGTTGAATCTGTAAGTCACTTTGAGTAGTTGGCAGTTTGAGATTCTTTATGAATCTCCAAAAGAGAGATTGTTTATTCCTCTGGGTGTGGTACCCTTTGATTGTATTAGATTCAGCTGAGATGTCTTTGACTAAATTATGTTAAGAGTAGGGCTTTGATTCAACCACATCAGTAGCATATGACTCTGGTTGAGTCTCTGCCCCCTTGGTGGGCTGATATAAATGGACATTCACTCAAGAAGACACACAGAAGAAGACACAGGAAGAGAGAGAGCTCCATAGACGCGGTAGAGGAGAGAGTTTTGTCTGTTTGATCCTGGGGTCCCGAAGAGAGCTTGACTAATACAAGTAGTAGTGACATTTTAAAGTTAATAAGTTTTGCAATCCCATGAATGCAGAGTAGTTTTCTATTTCTTTAGGTCTTCCTTAAATATTTTCAGTTATGATTTCTAGTTTTCCATATACAAGTCCTTTACATCCTTGGTTAAATATTCCTAGGTATTTTATTCTTTTAGTTGATATTGTAAGTGGAATTGTTTTCTTGATTTCCTTCATTGCTGGTGTGTGAAAACATCACTGACTTCTGGGTATTGAACTTGTACCCTGCCACTTTAATGAATTCATTTATTAGCTGTAGTAGCTTTCTTGTAGATTCTTCAGTATTTTCTCTATATAGAATCATGTCATCTGTGAATAGGGATAGTTTTACTTCTTCCTTTCCAATTTGGATGCCCTTTATTTCTTTTAATTGCCTAATTGCCCTGGCTAACACTTCAAGTACAATGTTGAATAGCATTGGTGAAAGCATCTTGTCTTGTTCCTGATCTTAGGTGAAAGCGTTCAGTGTTTCAGCATTTAGTATGATACTTCCTGTAGGTTTCTCATATATGCCCTTTATCATGTTGAAGAAGTTCCCTTCTAATCCTAGTTTTCTGAGTGTTTTTGTCAAGAGAAGGTGCTGGATTTTGTCATGTGCCTTTTCTGTGTCACTTGTTATTATCATGTGCTTTTCTTCCTTCCTTCTGTTAATGTGATGTATTACATTGATTGATTTTCTTATGTTGATCCACCTTGCATTCTTGGGATAAATTCCACTTGATACTGATGTGTAGTCCTTTTTTTTTTTTTTTTTTTTTTTTTTTTTTTTTTTTAGTTTTATTGAAGTATGTCATTCATACATGAACATACATAAACGATAAGTGTTGTCGCCACTTTTATTCTTCGGTTCGGATGGACTTAAGAATTAAGAAACACAACCTCAGTACTGTCAAACATTTATTTAATTACAACTCAGTGTTGCAGCTCGAACCTGGTCGGGGCAATGATGGAAACGCCCCCTGGTGTTGCAGCTCAAGCCTGGCCAAGGCACAAGCCTGGCCAAGGCACAAGCTGAGGCACAAGCCTGGCCGAAGCACTGGTAGAAGTGCCCCCCCAGTGTTACAGCTCAAGCCTGGCCAAGGCACAAGCCTGGCTGAGGTGCCGGTGGAGGTGCAGGACTCGGCTTGGCTTCATGGCTCGATGTTTGTAGTTGCGACTCGGCATTGCAGCTCGGCTCGGCATTGCAGGTCAATGATCCTCTGGCCAGGGCAAAGATGGAAAGCATACCCAGGGCTTTGGGGATGCGCTTGATATAGGTTCACAGTGTCACCACCCCTGGGGGTGGAGCCCCCAGTTGCGATGCTCTGATTGGTCAATTACTGGTTCTGCAATGAGGGCATTGATTAGAGTTTGAAGACTAGATTAGCATTTTATGTAAATAGAGTATCCTGACTGGGAAGTGCTGATTGGCTGTTTATGGGAGGTATTGATTAGCTGTTTATTAATTAAGGTTATGGATTCTATGAAAACGCTCTTATCCTATTGGTTGGCTCAGGATCCCTCTGCCTAGGGGTCCCAGCTCAGTTACCAGCCTGCTCCTTCAATAAGTGTTTAGCAAAAGTTGTGAACTTATAAAACAATCATGCATAACATCATGCAGTGGTCCCATACATCACCCAACCACCAACACCTTGCATTGTTGTAAAACATTTTTTAAAAATTATGAAAGAATATCATCAAAGTATCACTACTAACTATAGTCTGTATCTTACATTTGGTGTATTTTTCCCCCAACCCACCTTATTATTATTTTTTAAATATATTTTTATTACAGAAGTTGTGAACTTACAAAACAATCATGCACATGTATAGAATTCCCATACAACACCCATTTACCAACACACCACACCATGGTAGAACATTTGTTACAGATTATGAGATAATAACATCAGACTTCCTACCAACCATGGTCCATGGGGTATATTTGGCACACTTTTTCCATACCCCCATCATCAACACAATACATCTTTGGCAATTATGCAAGAATATTACAGTATTGATGTTAACCACAGTCCATAGGTCACACCAATTGTTTTTTGTTTATTTTGGCTTTTTTTTATTTACCAAATTGTAATTTTCCCATGCTTCTCCACATTCCCACCACCCCAGTAGTGACATACATCCTCTCTAGCTCACAGAAGGACACTCTTGCATCTGTACCATCAACCACAATTCTCATCCACCTCTAGGTTCATTGTGTTATTCAGTGCCTAGATTATTCTCTAGCTTTCTTTCTTTTTTTTTTCTTTTAAGATTTATTTATTTATTTATTATCCATTTAAAAAAAAAAAACCTCCGTTTTCGCTGTTTTT
>JAQZBX010105599.1:0-10841 GCA_029593785.1 Cabassous unicinctus
TATTTATATATATATATTTAATTTAATATCAGTGGGATCTTGGAAGAAAAGAGGTAGTGAGTGAAATATAGTAGTCAAAATGACTCCTTGAATTTTGACATAGTATCTAGAAGAACAGAGTTGCTTTTAACTGAGATGGGGAGGACTATGACTAAAGATGGTTTGGGTTGATGAAGAAATCAGAGGTGCAGCTTTGAAATGTCTTATAGATCACTGAAATGGAGAAAGTTAAGGATGCAGTTGAATGTATGAGTCTAGGATTAAAGATCCATAAAAGTGATATAAACTTTGTAGTCTTCAATTTTTGTATGGTGTTTTGATCCCTTAAACAGATTACATCACAAAGAAGGAATAGAAAAAAAATAGAAGCATTCAAGGACTAATCCTGGGATACTTCAACCTTAATATATTTGAAAGAATGCAAAAATTGATAAGAAAGAATCTAAGCATAAGGGCATTATGTTGGGGAAAATCTAAGTCTGTGGAGTTACCTGGAAGTCAAATGAAAAAGAGTTTTTAGAGGAGAGAATGATCAAATGTTCAAATGCTGCTTATAGCAAATTGAGGGTACATAATTGTTTAATGAATTTAAGAAAATGGATTTTTTTGCTGACCTACAGAAGAGATGTTTTATTGAACAGGTAAAGGCTAATACCTAACTGGAGTGGTTTTAAAAGATAATGAGGGACACAACCAGCAAGATGGTGGCAGAGTAAGGAGCTCCTAGAGTCAGCTCGTGCTATTAACAAAGCAGTTAATAATCACCCAGAGCTATCTAAAGCATCTGTTTGGGGGCTCCAGGAGACCAGAAGAGCATCCTGCAACATCTTTGAAAGAATAGAAGGAGGAGACTGCCCATCTGCAGAGAAGATTCAGAAGTAGAGCACTCCACGCCACAGAGACCAGTGCCCATCATCCACTGGTGTCACAAGCCACCTCGGAAGCTATTCTTCCACTGGAATTAGAAGCTCCACTGCTCAAAAAGAGGGGAGGAAGAGATGGTTGGGCACCAACTTCAGCTACTGATTAGTAAATTTGGCGGGCTAAAGTATAATCTTAAGAGCATCTAACGCGCGAACTTGTCCAGGTCAGAAAAAGGCTGGTAGCCGCCATTACACTCCACCCCTAGCATGAGGGGAAGCAGGGCAGACTGAAAATCCCAGCACAGGTAGGGACCGGTTTCTTTCCATCCAGATCAGATTGCAGCCATAGCATAAGCCCCAGCCCCACCTCTGGCAGGGAGGAAGCTGGGGGGACCTGCGCCAGCCTCTCCAGGAAAATACAGGCCACACTGCAAAGGCCAGTGATCATCCTATGTTGGCTGCGTAAGCCGCCTCAGAAGCTATTCTGTGGCTGAAATTGGAAGCTCCATTTCCCAAAAACAGGGGAGGAAGAGATGGTACTAATTAGTAAATTCGGCTGGCTAAAGTATAATCCTAAGAAAAACCAAAGTTTGAACCTTTCCAAGTTAGAAAAAGGCCCATAGATGCCATTTTGACTCTGCCCCCAGCATGAGGGGAAGCTGGGCTGACTGAAAATCAGAATGACTGTAGGGACAGGTTTCTTTCACCCAGATCGGCCTGCAGCCCTTGCCTAGGCTTCAGCACTACCTCTAGCAGGGAGGAAGCTGGCAGGCTCTGCACCAGCCACTCCGGGTAACTACAGGCATATTCAGCTGGCACAGACTGAATAGTCAGTAGTCTACCAGGGCAAATGCAGTCATTCTGCACCTGCAGGGCATAGATTGCTACCCACACCTGCAGCTCCATCCCTGCCTCAGGCAGGGGAGAAAGAAGAGTAAAACTTTCATCTCTCTGGGCAACTACAGTCCAGGCCTCTAAGACTTGGATTATTATACACAGCTGTGGATTTGTCCCAATCCTTGGCAAAAGGGAAAGTTAGGAGAAACGTCACTGGTCCCTGGGGCAATGAGGGCAGCTTGAGACTCCACTGCTACAGCATCAACTATATCTTTGGTTCCTACTACACAACCAGCAAAGGAGAAAGGGCAAGAAAGCCCTAAACTAAAGAGAGAAACTATACCCAGAATAAATACCTCTAGTAAACCAGATGCCAAGACACCAAAAAAAATTATAATCCACACTAAGAAACAGGAAGATATGGCCCAGTTAAAGGAACCAGATAAGCTTCCACATGACATAAAGGAGTTGAGACAACTAATAATAGATGTTCAAACAAATGTCCTTAATAAATTCAATGAGATGGCTAAAGATATTAAGGATATTAAAAAGACATTGGATGAGCACAAAGAAGAATTTGAAAGCATACCTAGAAAAACAGCAGATCTTATGGGAATGAAAGGCACAATAAATGAAAATAAAAATACACTGGAATCATATAATAACAGATTTGAGCTTGAATAAATGGCCTCTGAAAGTGAACATACTAAAGAACAGATAAAGAAAAGAATGGGGAAAAAAATGAATAAGGTCCAAGGGAATTAAATAACAGTCAGAGACATGCAAACATACATTTCATGGGTGTCCCAGAAGGAGAAGAGATGGGAAAAGGAGTAGAAGGAATATTTGAAGAAACAATGGTAGAAAATTTCCCAACTCTATTGAATGACATAGATATCCATATCCAGAAGCACACTGTAGTCCCATCTGAATAAATCGGAATAGACCAACTCTGAGAAACATAATAATCAGAATGTCAAATGCCAAAGATAAAGAGAGAATTCTGAGAGCAGCAAGAGAAAAGCAATGCATCACATATAAGAGATGCCCAATAAGATTAAGTGCTGATTTCTCACCAGAAACTATGGAGACAAGAAGACAGTGGTATGATATATTTAAGATACTGCAATAGGAAAACTTCCAGCCAAGAATCTTATATCTGCCAAGATTGTCTTTCAAAATGAAGGTGAGTTTAGAATATTCACAGATAAACAGAAACTGAGAGAATTTTTAACCAAGAGACTGGCTTTGCAGGAAATACTAAAGGGTGTGCTACAGTCTCAAATGAAAAGAAAGGAGAGAGAGGCTTGGAAGAGAGTCTAGAAATGAAGATTATATCAACAAAAGTAATTAAAAGTGTCAAAAGAGTGAGAAAATAAAATATCATAGATAAAACCCAAATATTCAATAATAATAAATAACCAATGGTTAATAATAAACTTAATCAATCATTTAAAACACTTGTATTCAGAAAACTACAACTCATTGTTAAAAGAAATTTTTAAAAAATTGAAAGAACATTCCATGCTCAGAGATTGGAAGACTAAATATCATTAAGATGTCAATTCTACTCAAATTGATATACAGATTCAATGTAATCCTGATAAAAATTCCACCAGCATTTTTTAAATAAATGGAAAGCAGGATTATCAAATTTATTTGGAAGGGTAAGGGGTCCTAAATAGCCAGAAACATCTAAAAATGAAAAGTGTAGTTGGAGGACTCTCTATCCAGACTTTAAATCTTATTACCTAACTACAGTGGTAAAAACAGCATGATACTGGCATAAAGACAGACACATAGACCAATGGAACCAAATTGATGATTCAGAAAAAGACTCTCACTTCTATGGTCAAGTGATTTTGCACTAGCCTGTCAAACCCACCCAGCTTGGGCAAAACAGTCCATTCAACAAACTGTGCTTAGAGAATTGGATATCCATAGCCAAAAGAAGGAATGAGGGCCCCTATTTCACACCTTATATAAAAATTAACTCAAAATGTATTTAAAAAACCCTAAATATAAAAACAAGAACCATACAGACCTGGTGGTAGATGGTGAATCCTAAAGGAGATAAGAGGAGGACTGAGATGGACTACTGATGTTTAATGTATGCAGAAATTTTAATTAGCTTTACTATAAAAGTGTGGAAATGTACAGAGTTGATGGTAGCACATCATAGTGAATAACAGCTGGTTTATAAATGGGAATGTGGCTGAAAATGGTAGTCTAGGGATGTAAATGCCAATTGACAGAAAGCTAGAGAATAATCTAGAGACTGAATAGCACAGTCAACCCAGAGGTGGATGAGAATTGCAGTTGATGGTACAGATGCAAGAGTGTACTTTGTGAGCAAGAGCAGATGTGCATCACTATTGCAGGGTGGTGGGAATGTGGAGAAGCATGGGAAAAATACAACTAGAGTGACCTATGGACTGTGGTTAACAGTAATAATGTAATATTCATGCATCTATACCAACAATGTATTGTGTTGATAATGGGAGAGTATGGAAAAAATGTGCCAAATGTACACTATGGACCTGGCAATAATCTAATGACATTATCTCAGAATCTGTAGCAAATGTTCCACCATACTGTGGTGTGTGAATAGAAGGGTGTCGTATGGGAATTCTGCACATATGCATGATTGTTTTGTAAGTTTACAACTTTTGTCATAAAAATATATTTTAAAAATAACGATAGAGTGGGTTGGGGGAAAAATACACCAAATGTAATTTAAGAACTATAGTCAGTAGTAAGATTTTGACAATATTATTTCATAATTTGTAACAAATGTCTCACAAGAATGCATGGTTTTGGTGGTGGGTTGATGTATGGGAATCCTGTATGATGTTATGCATGTTTGCTTTGTAAGTTCACAACTATTACTATACAATTATTGTTTATGTATGTTCATATAGACATGATATATAAATGATAATAATAAAAATAGGGTGGGTTGAGGGAAAATACTTTGGTTAGTAGTAATATTTTGAGGTTGCTCTTTAATCATTAGTTAAAAATGTTTCACAAAAATGCAAGGTATTGGTGGTAGGGTGAGGAATGAGAAACCTGAATAATGTTAAGTATGTTTGTTTTTTAAGTTCACAACTATTGCTATACACTTATTGTTTATGTATGTTTATGTATGAGTGATATACTTCAATAAATTAAAAAAAAAAAGATAATGGGAAAGCAGGGCAATAAATACAAGGAGTGAAAACAACTTTCTTAGTTTTGCTGCACCGTGTACATAATAAACTTATTTGGAGATATAAAGAGACTATTTGATTATTATATGAGGACAATCATCTCCTTCCAAGACAGACTCAACTTACCACCCTTGGACGATATTTTTTGAATGCATTCCAAACTTCAGCAGTTCTGATCTTGCTCATGTAGTTCCTAGTAACAAGAGTGATCTCCATCTTTCAAAATATTCTTTCCTCCAAATTTCATCTTGTTAAAGCCATCTTATTAATGAATTCTCCCACAAGTCCCCTTATTTAATATGATTCCCCTTTTCCTTCATCTTAACCTTTCATTGTTCTAACTTTACACTTCTCTTAACATTCAGTCATATTCTTTGGTCTATAGCAACTTTTTGTTACTTTTCTTATTCCCTTGCTAAAGGTTAAGCCATATGAGGGTAGAAAATTTTACTTCATCGCCATATTCTTCTCAGTACCTGGCATGATGCCTTGTATATAGCAAGTTTTAAATACCTGTTTGCAAGATGGATGAGTAAGTATCAGAGTTCTCATTTTTTGAATGAATAACCATTTCTGAAAAAAAAAGAAAGGTAGAAAACAGGCATTAAAATTTATTATGAGTGTTAACTATCCTCTAATAAGAATAATATTGAGATATCTGGGTTAGAAAACATCCAGCCATTGCTTTTAGATTTTCATTGTTCAATTAATCTGCTCTATTTTACTTTAACAATATCTTCAATCTGGTTCTTTTTTTTCTTTTTTTTTTTTTCTTTTATGTAGTCATATCTAACTCAGACCCCCATTCAATCTGTCATTATAAGAACTAGCTTTATGGCATAATGAACAACTTTGTTTCCAGCAATTTTTAAAATAAGTTAAAACTATTAGCCTGAAATTCACTGGTATGATTCATTAATAACCATGCTTCTTTTAATATTTTATTACAGCATCTTTGCAGATGGTATAAAATGAATGTCCAACAATCATATTTCTTTTCTCACATTACATAAATAATTACAATAAGTACAAGAAGGAAAGCATGGAAGATCAGAAAGCTCTAGACATATAGATTATTTTATTTAAATACAAAAAAAATAAATAGTGAGACATTGAGAAAGCAGGCTTCATCATATATCATTAGGCGAATCATGTTTCTTTTGGTTTCTAGCAACAGAAACTGGTTAGCATATGCTGAAGGGGACATCTATTAGAAGGAAGCAGAAATGCTTGAACTCATGATGGGAAATTTGAGTGACTGTCATCATGTTGGTGTGCTTTCTTACTAGGATACTGACACATATGATTCACTTCCAACAATGCCAAAAATTTTCAAATTCTAAGGAGAAAACATCTTAGTTTAGCTTTCAATAATTAGTGATAATCAGGCAGTATATTTGTGGCCATTTAAAACTTATATTTTAATTTCAGGTGTAGTGTCCCACGAAGCAGGCATCAGTGGTAGCTAGAACAGCTGCCCTTAGAGGCAGACACAATTTAAAAATGTCTTTTAGAGATCATTTTCAATTATAAAAATAGATTTTCTTTATGTTGACTTATTTTCCCACTGCTGTTTTTTAATAAGAATTCTTCTCATTCATTTATCCATTTTAATTGATTCAATTGTAAACCAAACAAATTTTGTATATAGTCCTTGTATTGTGAACTTGATTAGACACCAGAGATAGAGATCAATGACAAAGTTCTTAACTGCAAGGGGCTTTTAGTTGAGTGAGTGTGAAAATATACACAAATAATTACTATTAACATTATGCTAAAATCTATGCAAACTCCTGTACAAACACAGAAGAGGGAGTAAATTTCTTTGTAAGGTATTTTTAGCTATCACAAACGAGAAGTTCTCTAATTTATCCAATATTGGAAACCAAGTACCCTTAAGATATTAATCATTTTCACGTGGTTTATAATACTTGGGACACTGGTCCAAAATGGAAAGTTTGAAATCCTGTTACCAAATTCTTAAACTTCTCAGTCCTGAAGGATTTTTTTTCTTTATGGCACTTCTTCAGTTCTACAAAATGATAAATAGCAGAATATTACTGGAGTTTAAATATTTCTGAGAGCAATTCTTCACTCCCTGCTGTTTACAAGTAAAACACTGTCTACAAATAATACATTACATTAACTGTCCTCTTTATCATAAAGCCATGTTGAATACTTGTAACATTTATAAAAAGACACCAACTGATTGCAAGATGAGCGTTACCCTTGAGCAAATTATGAACACATTTATTTCAGTCTTATGCATTTGAAACTAATTTTCTGGTAATATCAAAAGTGTTCATAGAATTAATTTCCTGTCAGTTCAGCAGTATTCAAGTGAATATTTTATGATTTTGCATTAGCTGTATTTGTCTAGAGTTGTGACATGATCGAGTCATTCTCTGAGGGAAACACATTAATAATTAAACTCTGTCCAATGTGGAGTGCTAAAGATGACAGCATAATTGTACATTTTCAGAGACCGTTTCACAAGGCAGAGAGGAGAATTGCCCTGCTACCATTTAAATGTCAATTTAGAATTTCTTTCTAAAATTAAAACAGTGCTTCAGAAAGAAAGAGGGGTGGGAGTTGATGTCAAATTTGGGAGCTGTTCTCTTTACTTTCTCTTTATTTTAAAATGTGAGCTAAATGCAAATAACCTCCTTCATTCTTACCTTCTCATGCTGAATAAACTGTCAGTTACACTTTCTTTCTTTTGGCAATGTAACATCATCAATGGTCTTTGAAACAGGACTGTTTAAATGATAAATACTACTTGCATAGATTAGCTCCGTAAGAAATAGTGCCGCTGACATGAGAAACTTTGATTGGTTTTAGCTCTTATATTTGAGTCTTTTTAAACTTAGATAACTTCAGCAATAATTTAAGATTTTAATCTACTTTCCAGTCAAATAGTTGTAGATGGATCACTATACGTGTCCTTATTTATGTTTCCTATTCTGATTCCTAAAATAAAGTTATTGGACTTTTAGAAGTGAGATTGAAAAAAAATTCTTAGGCATATATATTATATACATTTAAACTCACATTTGTATTTTTCTACTTAAGACAAACTGTTGCTAAAAGTTGTGACTGAAGAAAACTTAACAAAATTGAATTCAAGAGAAACCAAGATTAGAAGCATGAAAAAAGTCCCAAAAAAATTTGAGTTGAAGTTTGTGGTTGAAGAGTCTAGCAGCTAACACCTCAATGAAGTACAGATTATTTTAGACATATACTTTCCTTAGCTATAATAGATATTTTTTCATTATCTAATATTTGATAACTAATTGCATAGTCATTGAAAAATTCCATTTCTAGGAATTAATCCTCAAAAAAATAATACTAGGTGATTTAACTACAATGCAGTTCATGGCAACATTGTTTATAAAGGAAAAAAAAGAAAATTAATTTAGCATAATGGCTAAAAATAGATTACTTAAGTGAAATAAGATACATTTATATCATTAAATATCCTAACACAGCAAATAAAAACTTTTGGTGACTAAGAAACTGATTATTATTCATCTATTATTTTCATTCATTTTTAAAATTTATTCCACAAATATTCAGAAATTTTTAAAATGCATATTAAGTGACAGGCAGTTTTCTAGGTGTTGGATATAGGGCAGTGAAGAGAAAATATGCCTGGCTTCATGGAGCTAGCCTTCTAGAGGAGAAAGGCTGACAATAAACCTATGAAGATATGCTATGCCTGGATGTATTAAAAGCTATGATGGAAGGGGAGCAGATGTAGCTCAGTGGTTGAGTGCCTGCTTTCCATGTATGAGGTCCCAGGTTCGATTCCCAAGATCTCCTAAAAAAAAAAAAAAGAAAACTATAATGAAGAATCAAGTAAATTGAGGACTGGATTGGAGTAGGGTTATCTGAATGGGTCACCAGTGAAGACACGTATGAGGCCTTAGTATATGGTGGGAGAGTGTTCGGGAAAAACAAAACCTTAGGTGAGAGTAGGTATTACTGAGAGGCAGCAAGGAAGCCATTGTGAAAAGAGTAGGTGAGGAAGGAGTCAGCAGCCAAAGAAAATGCTGTGGAGTAACCACTACAGTTTAGTGCCCATTGGACAAGAGAAGGGCTTGGGGTCTAATTCTGAGTCAGACAGGAGGTCACTGGAGTGTTCTGAGCAGAGGACTGGCATGGCTTTTTAATATTATATTTTCATGATATATTGAGTGGGAAAAAAGCAGTTCAAAACAGCATTTATAACATAAAATGTAATGAGGTATGGTGCTGAATTTTATATTTATAATATCTATTTCTCTCTCTGAACTCTAACCTCCAGGATAGCAAAAATTTGTGCCTATTTACACCTCACTATGTAATCAGGACATAGCTCAAAGCCTGGCTTATATTAACCACAAAACAAAATGTGTTGGATGAATGAATGAACGAATAGATAGATAATTTTCAAAGGCTATATATAAATAAAATCACGTGATTTTCTTTTATCATCTGACTAAATTTTCTGTCATCCTGCCCGTTCCTCTTGCCGTGTTAGACCATTCAGTATTGGAATTCCACAAATCTTGGTCCTGGGGAGCAGCCAGGGCATAAATTTATTACTAATTACTTCATAGTGTTTTTGAAAAAATTAAATAAGTTAGTCTAAGTGTAAGGTCTTTAGACTGTGGGGCATATAAAAAATGCAATCAATAATTTTTATAATTATTCCATATTTTTAAAAATTTTTATAAAAGCTATATTGTTCTTATAATATATGATAAAATCAGAATAAATAATAAAAAATTATATTTTAAAGATAACCTAGGTAATTTAATAGGCTTGAAATATTAAATTTACTTTAGCAAAGAAATATTAGAAACTATTTCACAAAATTCACCTATTTAGAATTTAGAGAGTGGATTGACATTTCTTCTTTGCAGCAGACAACATGAAAAGAAGCTTACAAAAAATGTGAGCTATGCAAGCAAAAACCCAAGAGACACTCCTACATATATATTTTTTAAAACAAACCAGTTCCAAGTACTATAAAACCACAATTAACTAAGCATCAATCTCTCAGGATCCTCAATTGTTAGGAATTGTGTTTGCTATTTTTAATTTGCCTTTTCAGCACCTACTTCTAGAAAAAAAGAGCAAATGACAGAAATTTCCCTGGTCAGTTTTTGGAATATATTCAGAAAAATATACTACAGACTATATTATGTTGTCAAAACACATTCCTAACTTTCTCCACTTTCTACATCTACATTTGCACAACAATGCACTGATCACCAATGTTTCAAACAAACTAGAGGTCCTAGATTTCGTTATGATCATTGGATTCCACTAATTTAGGCAGAAAGTGAAACACTGAATTTTAGAGTTATCTTCTCAACATTTGCTAACTAAAACTACATTTTAACAAAACTATTAATTAGCAAACACTCAATTTTCAAAAGTGCTATTTAAAATTTTCTATAGTTTTTGAACTTCCCTTCATTATTATAAAAAATATATACAATATGCACAAGGTTAACAGTCACAATTGAGGGACCAATTATCTGGTTATTTAGTAAAATGATTTTTTTAAAAAAATAACATAAATGGCATGCATAAGTTAACAATTCTCCAAGTATTCATATAGAATTAAGTCTAGAACAATAAAGCAATACTAAATATTTATTTGATAATTCAGAAGACATTTCAGAAATTGGAAAGCTCATTTTGAAAATTTATCACTGCCGAACTAAATTTAAGGAAGCCCCAATAAATGGAAGCAGAGTATAGGCAAATGTATTTTCTAGAATCTCTAACAGGCAACATTCTATTAACCTATAAACAATTATTATTGAATGTGCTTGGAATCTCTGTAAAATTAGGATTTCCTTTGTAGAAGGTTAATTGTATATGCTAATTATTGGCATATACAAATTGTATATTGCATATACAAAAATCTGTATGT
>JAQZBX010105600.1:0-10749 GCA_029593785.1 Cabassous unicinctus
AATTTCCCAATGTTCTGAAAACACACCTTGTTTAAAGTCTATTTTTAAAACATTCATGACACCAAGTGTCAACCAACCAGCAAACACCTCATCAAGTGCTTTCAGAATTCTTCATGAGAATAATTATAGATTAAGTAAATGGAGAAAGAAAGTAAAATTCTTTGCATAAATATGCCTGAAAACATGTGTGTAGGTAAGTGCAGTCTGCAGTTTTAGGGATTTAGTCAGAAGGAGTTTGTGATGCAGGGACTGGTGTTTATATAAGTCTGAAAATACAGGGACAATTTTGGAAATAGGTATTATTTCTCCACAACTTTTCCTTTTGACATGCTAGGCTAGCCAATTCACATAAGTAAACAATTATAAAATTACTCAAAAACACTTGGTTAAAAATGCCAAACCAGTAATGGCATAACTTATTTTCATTTGTAATTCATGGCTTAGAATTAGTCACTTTTCCCTACCCACCCAAAACAGGGTCAGCAAGTTTAATCCTACGAGGTGGCTGGAAGGAGGGAAGAACCAGATGTGGATATTCAGCATTGATGACTTCCCCCTCCAATGCATGTTAAGATCTACGAGCTAGACTCTCTCCCAGAGCAGAAATCAGAAGAGTATGGATGGAGTACCCCGCTCACCAAGGTGGCAAGACTGGACAAGACGGCTGGGATTTTCTTTTCAAGAGAACATCCAATTAACTCTGTTCCTTTGTACAGCACTGTCAACCATGTCTCATTATCCCAAGTTACTTTGTTACACAGTCTGGAAAAATATCTGGCTCACCCCTGAGATTGTGAGATCCCTGAGAAAATTTACCATTTTACATTCATCTCAGCCAAAGGATCTGGCATATTGTAGGTACTCAAAAATATAATAAGTAAATGAGTGTCTCTTGGAATGCCCACAGCTTTGTAGTCAGAGGGTTGAACGAGATATACATCACATTCAATGTTGATTATTACTTAAAAATAAAACCAAATTTTAGGTCTTTATAGCATCACTTTATTTAGTTTAGTTATTGAATCAACTATTTCCATAGATGGTTGGATCATAATTTTGAACTAACTAGGTTATGTTGTCCTTATATTTGATGTCACAGTTAGGAAGATATTTTTGTGAATGGTGTATTTAGAAACCAATGTCTAGAAAACTATTAAGGACTGGTTGAAAGCCAGAATTAATTGTCAAAGACTAATATGAATAATGAATCCAAGAGGTTTACAGGATTCTGAGTATTGTTTTAATTATATCTCAGAAACATATGCATCTACATTTAATACAATTAGTTAAACAAAAAGTACATATATTTCTGCCCCTTTCCCCACATTTTACTTGAAATTGGTACAAATGTTTGATCTGCCTTATCATGAGAGTGAAGTTGTATGCTAGCTTCTGATTTCCAGTTGAAAACTATGCCCTTTTTCTCCATAGAGAAAGAGCAAAAAGTGATCATCTATCTAAAAAATATCACCTTCATACACAGGAAAACTTGCTTAGCCAGTTATTCTTTAAAATACTGTAAGCCTCCTCTGCTGTGACACAGTGCCAAATTTAGATAGGTCGAGTCATTTAGGGCTTTTTCGTTTCACAAATGAACAAAGGAAAAACATTACAAAAGCTACTAGAGTTTTATCCTTCTCTTTATCCTTTGGATAAAGTTAACTTGGGAATTTTGTTTTTCATAATGGTATCCCTATCAATCCCTTTGATGATGAATGGACCCAAAGATGATAAAATAATTTCCAAAGCTACATTCTTATGAGAATTAGCCAATGACACAGTGTAGTTATTAAGATAATTTACTTCTGTATGTTGCACCATAATAAATTAAATATAATTGACTTAAGTTCCCTCTTCTGTCCCCCCTCCAGAAAAACAAACAAACAAACAAACAAACAAAAACAACAGTAGGGAAGACATTGGTTGCTTCTCTTATATGCTAAGTCTGGAGGTAGGGCAGACTTCAGGGAAGGCTTGATTTAACATCTCACATGACAACATTAAGAATCTAGTTTTCTTCTTCTTCTTTCCTTCTAATTGCTTTTCCTGCCTCACCCAAATCACTAGCCACAGTGACATTATCAATTAATTGTTAGTATGTAATAAACCACCAGAAAGCTTCGTTAAAACACAAGGGTTTATTTCTCACCATAAAGTTGGATGTCTGTGGTTCATCTACTGAGCTCACTCCTGTAGCTTTTAAGTAGAAGATCTGTTTAGTTGGAAGGCCTAAGATGGCCTGAGTCACAATATCTGAGAGTTGACTCTTTTTTTTTTAAAGATACTTAGATTATACAAATGTCACATAAAAAATATAGAGGATTCCCATATGCCCCACTTCCCACACGTCCCACATTTTCCCACATTAACAACATCCTTCTTTAGTGAGGTACATTCATTACAATTGATGAACACATTTTGGAGCATTGCTACTAAGTGTGGATTATAGTTTACAATATAGTTTATACTCTCTCCCACCCAATTCTGTAGGTTATGGCAAGATTTATAATGGCTTGTATCTGTCACAGCAATGTCATTCAGGACAATTCCCATGTCCCAAAAATGCCCCCATATTACACCTGTTTTTCCCTCTCCCTGACCTCAGAACCTTCAGTGGCCACTGCGTCCACATCAATGATATAATTTCTTCCATTGATAGAATAACAATAAGTTTATAGTAGAATAACAATAAATCTGCTTTAGTCCATAGTTCATTCCCCAATCCTGAGGATTCTGGAATGGTGATGTCCACTCCACCTCTAATTGAGAGGGAGCTGTGATCCCATAGCACCGATGGATGGAACTCTCTTGCTTGCAGTTTTAGACTTTCTTGGTTCCTTGATATGGTAGTTGTCCACCATCCCCTCCATGCTAGTTGTCCTGGGTGAGACCAATGAACTGGAGAGTAGGTGTTGCACCTCTGTTGAGATTCAGGGCCCAGCTGGCACTTGGACAGCCCAATGATTTAAGTCTCTTGGATGTACATCTACCAATTCTAGTACTGATTATAGGTTCAAATAGGACAGAAAAGCCATGTGTAGGGAAACCACAACTGAGTCCAACTCTGACAGTTAACTCTTGACTATTGTCTTGAGTACCCTGGTTCTCTCCCATGTAGTCTTTCACCCTCCAGTCAATTAGCCTGGCTTCCTTACCTGGTAGCCTTAAGGCAGATTTTCAAAAAAGAGACAATGCAAGCTGTAAATACTCTACCTTAGAATTGCACAATGTCATTGTTTTCACCTTCTGCTGGTTAAAACAAATCAGAAAGTCTGCCTAGATGCAAGGGTTGGGGAAAGAATCTTCATCTCTTGAAAGGTGTGGAAAAGTCACACTGCAGGTGTCCATGGTCACAGTGAGTTTTGGTTCATTCTTCCACAATGTCCAAATTATTGCTTTATTTCCAAACCTCATATTTTGACACAACACCATATCATTCAATAAAAGACAATGTGCATTTCCTGCAGAGGAAGGAAGAGAGATTTCATGCCTTTATCACTGGAAGCTCTAGCATATAATTGACTCATCCTTTAGGAAATGCTACTTAAGCCAATTGGGGCTTAACCTTGCAGCTGAGAGTAGAGTAAATAGCACTCAAACTACATGAGTAGCCATTAGAAGTGGCATTTTACAAAAACAAAATTAAAGTAAGCCTTCCAGAAATTGAAAGACCATATGCTAGATCTCAAAAACAAAAGAAGTTCACTGAACACTGCTAGGTAATGAGAGTGAGAATTTTACCCCAAATCTGTCAACAAATACTCTATTGCTTTTTCTGCTATACCAGTCCACCTTCCTTTTTGGCATTTTGCATTTGGGATTAGGATAATATGAACTAATGCTCATCATCTTCCATTAGCTCTTTGTATGACCTTAGGCAAGCTAATTTTATGCCCTGAGTCTCAGCTTCTTTTAAGAATATGAGTAATGATCATGCTAATGTTGAGAAAATTAAATGAGATAATCTATGTTAAGTAGATAGCAAAGCATCTCTCACCTAGTAAAAACCTCCCAGATGTTGTATACCACCACCAGCATCAACAACATCATTACCATCAAGTCTCTTAAAAAGTGTAGGATTACCAGGTGGCAAAATCCTCATGTTTATGTTATGCTGAGCCAATGCTCACAGATGCTACCTAGAAGTACATATGATACTCCAGAGCTGCCAGGAAACTTTGATAACCACCGGTATGAGCATTTTCTAAGTACATCAAAAGTCACTTACTGTAAATCTGTACATTTGAAGTGTATTTGCAAAACAATTTGCAAACAAACATGGATTACTGCATCTCAGGAAGTTTAACAAGGACCTAGATTACATACTGGAAAAAATGTCAAAATTGCTCAAAATGGACTTCAGCAATACTGAACAAGAATTTTTCTATGTATTTTAGCTTGAAAATTATGCACAGTTTTTGATTAGATACTTCCTATGATATTAATCACATGGCCTTAAACATTTTGAATGAAAAAAATGCAAAAAGATGAAAAGAAACCATGAACACAAGACAGGGTTGACAGACATGCTTGACTGGCTGAGGATATTGCTTATTCTCTCACTTTCCAATTTCCAAATTTCACTTGATCTTAGTTTCTAAAAGTATGAGAGCAGCTTGCATTAGCACTAACATGCAAGACCTCTCATTGCCTCGCAGACACTCCAGCAATTTATGATCATTTGTTGCAAAGAGGCTCTGCCATTTCTCTCAGCCAGAAGGAAAATAGCATTGCCTTCTCAATTGCATCTCAAGGACTCAGCTAATGCAGCCCCTGTGCTCTTCTCCAAATAGAAATACCTACAAAGGCTTTGAGAGCTTTGAGTATTTTCTCTAAGTCAGCCACCAAAGGCATTCTGCCCCCAGCCTGTCACAATTACAGGGCCTTCTAGCCAGCAGAAATAGGCAATCTGAAATTTCTTCTAATGCTCCTGTCAATATTGAACTACAGATTACCAGAGAAAGAGTCATTCTTTTCCCTTAGTGGCTCAAGTGCATTGTGAAGGGTCTATAACTGTCTTTGTCAATCTGGCACATGAGACATAGAGGCCTTTCTATACCCAGTTACTAATGGCTATCAAACATGCTATACAGAATTGCTGACTTCCTGCCTGGTAGAGGGAGCCACTTGTTCCCATACATGGATCTCTTCCAGAAGCTAAGACAGCAGCAAAGGAGCTAAGAAAAGAGAAATGTAGCAAAGTGGGTGTCAGCACATGAGTGGGTATTAGAGCAATGAAGTCTAGAGGGAGAAAAAGAGATTCTGCCTTAATGCCTATTAGAGATGAGAGGGCTATATGGAGTTGGCAGGCCCCAATACTTTGGTACTGTCATTCTTAATTGGAAGCTACCCAAGGCTGAGTTAATGTTCCCTAGTCCTGTGGCTTGAGAAAGGTATAGAGAAACACCTCACTGTACACAATGACTTTCTGTTTAATTAGAACAACTTCTTCAAAGCATTTGTTAATGCAAGTAACCCATTCATTCTCTATATCTAGAACCACAATGCCACCAGATATGAGATTCAGGAGCCAATATCACTAAGGATAACATTACACACTCCTTCAGGGCAATGTTAACTTGCAGAGGAAAATTAAGAGTGTGTAGAGCAATATGAGAAAAGGCCTGTGTTTCTGCCATGCATCATTAGTTATATAGGATTTCCAATTTATGTAACAATGAGAACAGTTAAGGGATGTTGTTCACCTTAAATATTTGATGTTTTAATAGTCAGCCTGTTCTATAACTGCTACTTACTCCATCACGTTAGCTAATAAACTTGAGAAAAATTGCTCTCTTTGTTAATTCTTGCAAATATAAAAAAATAGAATCATATTTTCTCCACATTTTTTCTGGATTGAAAGAACTAAATCAAACTTTAGCCTTTTAGGCAGTGCTAATGTAGATAATATTAAAGTCTAGGGGCAAGAGGGGAAAAATGTAGAAGATAATAAAAATCTTCACATAAATTGAAATGCAAAACCTTTTCAAAAACAATTTCAAACAGAGAAAATGTCATTTTATAATTGTTGAGTTTTATATGCCTCTTACAGGGCAGGAGTAAGCAAGAGTCAGTCTCAAGGGTTATTCAATGAGACCCTCATATTTCAGACCAAATATTCACTGAGTGATGAGGCACAGGAATAAAAAGAGAAATCAGACACCCTGCATTCCTGGAGCTTATAATCTACTGAACACCAAATGCCAGTAACCATTTATAAAAGGAGGGGAAAATGAATGCAATGTAGTTCAAAGCATGAGTAAGCATACACAAGGTACAAATGAAGGAATAATTGATTGATTCTAAATGGAAATATCATGGAATGATTCATTGTAGACATGGGACATTAAGGTAGGCTAAGATTTCAGCATGAGTAAAACAGGCTCAAATGTAGCAGAATGAGAGAAAAAAGCATGAGGAAATGAACACGGCTATTGTTTCAGATTGCCGGGTCTGCTATAACGAATATGGCGGCCTGCTAAACAAATATTGTGGTTGGCTTACACAACGGCAATTGATTGTCTCACAGTTTTGGAATCTAGAAGTCCAAAATCAAGGAAATGGCAGGCCATAATATCTCCTGAATTCTTTAGTGTTCTGGTGGTGGTGCTATCTCTGCTTCCATCACATGGTAATCTGTCTCCTTTGGGCTCCTCGTCGGCTTCGGCAAATTTCCTTTGTTTATAATGACTCCAGTCTTACTGGAATATGGCCCACTTTAATTCAATTTGGCCTCATCTTACTAGGATCTTTGAAGATTCTATTAACAAATGAGTTTGCACCCCCAGGACCAGTGCTTAGGACTTGAACATGTTTTGTGAGGGGCATGATTCAATCTCCAACAGCTGTGGATATGCAGTAGAATGATAGGAACCTAGGTTTTGCATAGCATAGGTTAGGACAGAAGCTAAATCAAAAAGGACTTGATTAAGGGAGATTTACACATATGCAGGCTATCTTAATTAATTTTCTTCAAACAACAATGCAAGTATGACTTTCTTATCTGAATTTTATAAGGAAAGGAGCAGACCTAAAGAACTAAAGTAATTTCTCCAAGTGTCTTGGTTAGTCATTGGTATAGCTGGAATGGGATTTGAAGCATGCAAAATGCATGTCTTTATCATGATAAGAATTTGGACTTTGTTTTATAAGTAATGAGCTAGGATGGCTGCTCTCTGGGAAAAGAAGAGACATGATCCTGTCAAGTAACTCCATGTTCTTGTGGTACCATCCATCTTATCTACACGTAGGCACCTTGTACCCCCACATTATACATGGCACTAGTACTAAGCCACTTGTTTATTTCACCTAATATCTGTTACCACATCCCAGAATTGAACTCATGATTTGCTTCTTCATTTATAGCTTCTCTACATCCTTTTACCAATGGCTCAAAACCGCTTCTAGGCATTCTTTCCTCAAACATGATGTAAGAGTCTTTGGATTTGATTGTCATAGGCCACCTATGCACAGGGTAACCACGATTTACCAAGGTCCCAGGAAACCCAACTCAGTGTGGTTCCCCAGAAACCTGATTCTTGCCTTGTTCCTTCAGTACTCTAGAGTAGAATGAGGAAAGAAGAGGTATTAGTCAGCCAAGGGGGTGTTGATGCAAAATACCAGAAATAAGTTGGTTTTTATAAAAGGGTATTTATTTGGGGTAGAAGTTTGCAGTTACCAGGCCATAAAGCATAAGTTACTTTTGTCACTGAAGCCTGATGCCACATGTTGGAGCAAGATGGTTGCTGACATCTGCAAGGGTTCAACCTCCCTCTTTCTCTGAAGGCTCTGTGGTCCAAGCTTCTTCCAATATCAGCTGTAGGCTGGGATGTCTTGTCCCTCTCCTGGGGCTCGTTTCTTTCCAGACTCAGCTGCTCTGCTCTCTCCACAAGGCCATCTGTAAACTCTTAGGCCAATGGCTTGTCTCTCTTCCTGGGGCCTCTGCCATGTCTCATGAAGCCTTCTATGTTTCCTCATGTATCCACATCTCCATGTTTTCTGTATTTACTTCCTGGGGCTCCAGCTCAAAACTCCAACCTCCCTTCTCTGTGGAGCGGTTTCTCTGTGAGTCCCTACCCATTTAACGTCCTACTGATGTGGCCCAGTTAAAGCCTTAATCAGTACTTAACCAAGTAAAAGTGAAACATTTCAATCCAATATAATTTAATATTCCCAGAGGAAAAGACCATTTCACAAACATAATCCAATGTCTATTTTTGGAATTCATAAATAATGCCAAACTGCTACAGAAGAGAACTATTTTGATTAGATAATTTTGGAAGCAATGGGTGGATAAAGGAGTTGTATTAGCCTGCCAAAAGGGTACTGATTAAAAATACCAGAAATCTGTTGACTTTTATAAAGGGTATTTAATTGGGGTAAAAGCTTACAGTTATAAGGCCCTAAAGAGTCCAACTCAAGGTTGTTTTCTCACCAAAATTAGTTGCCAAATGTTAAAGCCAAATGGTCACTGATCTCTGCCTGTTCTCTCCTTCCTGGGCTTCCTCTTCCTCTTGAGGCTCCATGGGCCCAGCTTCTTCACAATCTCAGTTGTAGGCTGACATAGCGCTGGTCTCTCACAGCTTCCCATATCAGTCTCGACTTTCTTCCCAAGACAAATGACTCATCTCTCTTCCTGTGTGTCTTCTTGAGTGAGTGTTCATTTATATCAGCCCCCCAAGGAGGTGGGGACTCAACCTGATTCATGCCTTACTGATGTGGTCAAATCAAAGCCCTAATCTTAACAGGTAATTTAATCAAGGACATCTCAGCTGAATATAATATAATCAAAGGGTAGCACAACCAGAGGAATAGATTAGTTTACAATATAATCCTTCTCTTCTTGGAAAATAATCAAAAATAATCTCAAACTGTCACAGGAGTGAAGACCAATAATTAAAGTGTTATTACAATAATTGTTGAGGGGAAAGCTGATGAAGTTCTGACCTAATAGAATAGGAGTAGACATAGAAAGAGGCAGAATTGATAGGAATATATAAGGAATGAGGAAGGGTTTGGAATTGAAAATAGATTTATGACCAGTGAAGTGACAGAACTATTAGTATAAATAAGGAACAGAAAGAGATAAGTACATTTAAAAGAATCACTTTTGGGGGCTATTAAATGTGAAGTGAGTAAGGAGATTTAGTTTGGAAAAGGTTACTTAGATAGAAGAATTACAAAAATCTCCTACATTAGTAGACAGAGGAGAGAATAGGGAAGCTATGAATGAGTAGACATCCTGAAAATTAGTGTCATAAAAAATCAAGAAAGGTGATGGTCTCAAGGTATAAAATTTTCAATGCAGTTCCTCATAAAGTTAAGTGTAGAATTACCATTTGACCTGACAATCCCATTTCTAGGTGCATACCCAAAAGAATTAAAGGCAGGGACTTGAACAGATATTTGTACACCAATGTTCTTAGCTGCATTATTCACAATTGCCAAAAGATGGAAGCAACTGAAGTACCTATCAACCAATGAATGAATAAAGGAAATGTGGTACAGACAAACAATAGAATATTATTCAGTTGTAAAAAGGAATGAAGTTCTGATACATATGACAACATGGATGAAATTTGAAGACATCATTTTGAGTGAAATAAGCCAGACAAATATTTTGAAACCTCACTGATATGAAATAATTAGAATAAGCAAATCCATAGAGTCAGGAACTAGATTACAAGTTACCAGGGGCCGAGGTAGGGGTAGGAAATGGATAGTCAATTCTTAATTGTTACACAGTTTCTGCTTGGGCTGATAGAAAATTTTGGTACTGTATAATGGTGATGGTGACACAACATTGGGGATGTAATTAGCACTACGGAATTTTATATCTGAATGTGATTAGAAGGGGAAATTTCAGGTGGTGAATATGTTGCTAGAATAAAAATTTTTTTAAAAATCACAGCCAAAGGATTCTACAACGCAAACCGTGAACCCTGATGCAAACTATGGATTATAGTTAATAGTATAAGTATAATAATATTCTTTCATCAACTGTAACAAAGTTATACTACTAATGCAAAATGTTAAAAATGGAATGGGTGTAGGTAAAAGGGACCTCTCTATTTTCTGCATTATCTTCCTATAAAACTACAACTTCTCTAATAAAAAAAAGAATTAATCTTAATTTTAAAATAATAATATAGTTTATACTGTTTGCAGCAGTTTGGTAATTTGATATAGTTATGAATTCTAAAAATAGATATTGGATTATGCTTGTAAATGGGTCTGTTCATCTGGGCATGATTAAGTTATGATTAGGGATTTGATTGGGCTACCTCAGTAAGATGTTGAGCACTGACCCTTGGTGGGTGGGGTCTCAAAGATAAAAGACATGGCAAAGGACAGAGTTGGAGTATTGAATTGGAGTTCTGAAGCTGAGTTTTAATGCTAGAGCCCAGGGATGCAAGCACACAGAGGAGCTTGATTGTGAGCAAGGAGAGAAGGCCCCAGGAAGAGACAAGCCTGATAGTCTGCAGCTGGCCTTGTGGAGAGAAGCAAGCCTAAGCCTGGAGAGAGGCAAGCCCCAGGAAGAGAGGAACTCAGAAAGCCTGAATTCTTGGCAGACGTCGGCAGCCATCTTGCCCCAACACATGGCAATGGACTTTGGTGAGGGAAGAAACTTATGCTTTATGGCCTGGTAACTGTGGGCTTCTACCCCAAATAAATACCCTTTATAAAAGCCAATAGATTGGGAGAAGGGAAGATGGTGTCGGTTTAGGTGGGCACTCACCATTTCTCTCG
>JAQZBX010105601.1:0-10832 GCA_029593785.1 Cabassous unicinctus
AGGAAAGAAAAAAAAAAAACACACAAGAAACATCCCTTTCAAAATATCACTCCTCATTGACAATGCACCTGTTCACACAAGAGAGCTGATGGAGATGTACAATAAGATGAAGGCTCTTTTTATACTTGCTAACAAAATATCCTTCCTGTAACCCATGGATCATGGAGTGGATAACAAACATAAAGACTTACAAATCTCATGCCCAATTTAAGAAGGAGTTTCTAAGAAAATCCAGTAAAAACAGAGGGGACAAAAACAAGGGTACCTGAAGGCACCAGAACACTCAGTTTCTTCTAACTGATACATTATGCCTGATTTTCAACAATAAATCACAAAGAAAACTAAAAGGCAAAACACAGTCTAAAGATCAGGGTAAGCATTAACACCACATGCAGATATGATAAGGATGTTAGAATTATCAGGCAAAGAATTTAAAGTGAATAAGTTTACTATGCTAAGAACGCTAATGGAAAAATTGGTCAATATACAAATGCAGATGGGTAATGTAAGCAGAGGACTGGAGACTGTACAAAAGAATAATGAGGAAATGGTAGCTCTCATACACTTCAACATAAATAAAAGATGTTTTAATTGGGTCATCAGAGGACTGAACAAAGTCAAGAAGAGTATCAGTGAGCTTGAATATATATCAATAGAAACTTTCCAAACTGAAGAGCTGGAAGAAAATAAACGGAATTAACCAATGCAAGAGATGATCTAAGAACTGTGAGTAAGGTATAACATGTGTAATAAGAAAGTCCAGAAGGAGAAAGATAGATAGGAACAGAAGAAACATTTGAAGTATTAATGGATGAGAATTGCACAAAATTATTGACACAGATCCAAGAAGCTCAGAGAAGTCAAAACATTATAGTTATAAAATCAGTCAATCAATCAAACAAACAAAAAATACTCAAGGCATATCATATTCAAACTGTAGAAATCAAAGATAAAGATAAAATCTTGAAAAAAAAAAGCCATAGTTAGAAATCAACTTAACTATAGAGGAACATGGTTAAGAATTATATCACAGTTCTCCTTAGAAGCCATTCAAGATGAGAGTGAAGTGAAATATTTAAAGTTCTGAAAGAAGGAATACAATTTTAATAAAACCACAAACCAAGGGTTTTGTATGCAAGAAAGTTCACTTTCAAAAGTGAAGGAGAAATGAACAGACAATGATGAGGTACTGAAAGAGGGAAAGAGAGAGAATTAGTAGAGAAAATGTGGAGTAGAGAAAAGGAGAATGAGGAATTTTTTTGCAACAGAAGTATTTGCTATCACTAAAATATATTAATACACACTCATATTATTATTTCATATCTTTGCAGCCATTCAAACTAAATTAGAAATTTTATAAAATTTGTTTATCTTTGTGTGTTTTTAAGAGATTTCGGTAAATTGTCTGAATGTACCACTCTGGTTTTTTGTTGTTGTTGATTATCAAGTAAGTCTTGCATCTATATTTTATTCATTTTGAGAAAGGAATATTATAAGGAACTCCCTCATTAGTTTTGACAAAGCAATAATATTTCTGAAAATATTGGTTTAATTTTCTAGTTACACTTTTATAGCAGAATCTAAGACAAATAGAAACTCTTCCGGATTGATTATACAAAATGAGGACTACTCTGCAACTCATCCCAGAAGGTCAGCATAAACCTGTTTTTTAAAAAGATATAAATCATATTTAATGACCTACTATTTAATAAATTTAGAGATATAAAAATCCTGAAGAACGTTAATATATCATTAATATCAACTTTAAAAAGTAATCTCTAATCCACTTCCTGTCTATGAATTTGCTGATTATAGTTATTTCATATGCAAAAAGACTTAACTGAGGTTAGTAGGATGATCAGATTAAGATCATCCTTTTCCCATTTAAAAGAGAGAGGGAACAAAAGAACTAGTAAGGAAGAAAGAAAGGAAAATCTTGAATGACTCTAAAAATACATCAGGACTTGGAGTCTTTTGATGAGTTTGCCTCAGAGAGATAAGTACTCATAGTATTTTAAATTTAAGGAAGAATATCAAATCACAACTTTGCAACTTGTGATGATCTTTGAAGATTTTTTCCTTTTGATCTGGGCTCCTTCACCATATTTATATCTCATTATGTCAGAATTTACAATACGTGGACAAAATCCTATGGGCTGAGTGATACTGTTTGCATTGCAGCTGTGCCATATTTGCCATATATCAGGGGCCTGTGCAGAGGTATGGGAAGGCTTCATCCATTTCCCATCATCAAATATAGTTTTCCCTCTTTACTTGTGATATGTAAAATTTGTAACGTGGATTGCAGATCAGTATGAACATTTTCCTTAATGTTTTTAGGTATATTATGTGAAATGAAAGACAGTACCCAAGGTTGATCTGTGGAATGTTTAAAGTGTGGCAGGTTCACCAATACTGTAGGAAGAATATACACAACTGACATAATTCATTTAAGGACTGACACTCCCTGATCCTTTAATTGTGCAGATTTAAACTCAGGTTGGCTCTCACTAGAAATATATGCAGAGATAATTCCAACCCTTAAACCTTACTTTCCCTATCAAAACACCTGCAAATTTAGTATAAAAATAGAAGGGCCCAAGGTTCTCTGATGAATATATAAGCCTAAGCCAAAGTATTTAATTTTTTTTTTATTTTGCCATCAATTTACTATTACAAATATCTTTGTTGCAGAAACATTTATCTCCCCACTTCATGTTACATTGGGTAAACTCTGATGGTGCTTGAATCTGTATCCAAGCTTCAACTTCTCTGACTTACTTGGGTTAATTCCAAGAAGACTTCTGTAGGACATTCAAGTGAAATGAGCTTCACTTACTTACAGCAGTAATTTGTTCTCTGTTGCATACTGTGTTAGCTTTGCCCCCTTCCCTGACTCATAATTCCCATTCTCTCACTTATGCTTCCAGGAATCACTTACCAATTAAATATTATATGCTCATGCCCTTGTCAAAGGATCTGCTCAAGTGGGGATTTAAACTCTGACCATCTCTATCTCTTGTATGGAGTTGGTAAAAGGAGAGCACAGATATCCATGGTAAAAATGAATCTCTGTAGATGCAATTAATAGGAAACAATGATAATGCTAATATCACATTACAGAATAACTGGAAGATCTCATTAAAAACTGTGATACTTGAAATATAAACCCTTACTCAGCATCAAAAACACTGACATAGCCATCCCAAACTTTACTAAGACCACATTCTAGATGAAGATTTCAAAGATTGCTTACTCCTCTCCCCTTAAGAATTTTCATTGTTTGGATTTCCAGTATTAATATAGAAATCATAAAAATAGAAACAATTCCCTTGCTTTCCTCAAAGAACATAACAATGTTGCTAATAATACCAAGTTACTCTAGAAAACATCTTTATGAAATGAGAATATTAATATGCATGGAATAATGTGCTGAGTCTGGCACTGTTACTATTGTCATTTCAATAATTTAAATTACTGAAACCCTGAGTCAAGATTAGCACATAGGTGCTAACCTGAAGGCCGGGGCCTTCTATGCACCTCGAATCAGGAATGTGTTATTGTTCTCCCAAGTAGTTGCTAACCCCACTGAAATCAGAGGAATTTATGAGTGTCTCTACCCTTTGAGACACAACCTTGGCAGCTTGAATACAATTTGTTATTATTCCCAAAGCATCTATGACCAGGGAAATGATGCCAGTGGGTCTTTATTAACTATTGTGGTATCTTTGATTTCCCTATCGAGAAACATTCTTTTATATGCAATTTCCCTGCTTTCCAGTGTTATTTTGTTTAACCCCCTCTCAAACACATTGACTTAAGTGTCTTCCTTGTTGGATACACACTTTAATCTTCCCAAAATTATTTCAGTATTCAACATTTTCCACAGTGGCTTCCTCCAAGTTTTATCTCTGAGTTGAAGGTAGATTTTTTAATATGCCCTAAAGTATTTTTAAAAGATTCAGAAGGAATACAAATTATGAATATGTGTGTTACACTTATTTTCTTTCTTTCTTTTATTCTCATGATTAAATTGAGTTTATCCTGCCTTAATATCTTATACCATAATCATCATCAGTCTTCATTCACAATTCTACTTCAATATCCTTCTTAAGGATACCTCCTATGAAGGTTGATATAGGTTCCTAAAAAGGCATACATCTTCATAAAGTAAATTTCATGTATGTTTAAAAGAGCATGCATATGTTGCTAAATATCTCATTTTGATATTTAAGGTCTTCATCCAATTAGGGATATGGGAACTATTAATTTTACTACATATACACAAATTTTTACTGCCTTCTCTTATCCACTAATATTATATTAACATTATTATAATTGCTATAATCTGTATCTCCTGCCACTTAATAAATGCATTTTTTTTTTTAGTAAGAAACATCTGGTTAGTTGCTAACAACTGAGTTCTACATGTTTCACCACAATTAACAAATTGAACATCTCTGTGAAAATATATCCAGGAGTAGATCCATGATTCCAGACAAATACACAAATTTAAATTCTAATGGATACTTTTAAGATTACTTTTTATCAATATACTTTCCACCATCAAGGTACAAGAATTTTAGACTCCTGACATCTTACTTACTTATGAATTTATGCTGCTTATACATGTGATAAGGATTGAGAAAGATAATTTAATCAGATTTAATATGATAGAGTATAATTATTATTTCCCTTCACATGTTATTATTTTTTAAATTCTCAAATAGTGGTCTGAATTTGAAGTGCAATTAAGCACAATCCAAGTCACCAGATATATTGAGAGATTTTATCATAGGAAAATAATTACAAAATGTTTATATATCTTTAATATTTCAGTATTTTTAGTAGTGATTAGATGGACAGTTTAGGATAATGCTGATAAAGTATTTGTTCAAGTCACACAAAACTGACATGCACTCTATAGGAGAGGTGGGCTGTCTGATTGCCAAATCCTTTGGCTTTGTGTATTGGACAAATGACTAGACTGTTTCTCATTCTCCCCTCCACTCAGGTATGGCAAAGTCGCTGAGACCTAGCCTAACTCATGTGTTGTATTCAATCTTCAAACTCACTGTGAGCCATTCATTCCATCATTGTGTGTTTGTCCTGAGTGGCTTTCTACAATGATTTTCCGGTTTAGAATTTGTATTTTCCAGCTGATGAACAATAAAATGTTGATGAAGTGTTGAAAAAGCATAAAGAAGAAAGTAAAGAATGAAAAAAGTGATTACAGTGGAAGAGAAGATAACATTGTAAGCAAAGAAATGTTTGTTCCCAGCCATATTCATTATTTGGTTATCAAGAAGTTATATTTTAAGCATACATATTTTGAACGTGAAAATATCTAATATTTATTTCATAAAAGGTTCTAAATATCATGATATAATCTCATAACTCCAGGTTTGAATCAATACTTTTTCTGATTGAGTAAACAGTAACCATTAACATTCAGTTAATCTATTCTATTTGTTTGTTGAACTATATATTAGAAAGTTTTTTTTTCCTTAAATTATTAGAAACCTCTTTTCATCAATGTATCTCAAACCACTTGTATTAGTCAGCCAAAAGAGTGCTGATGCAAAATACCAGAAATCTGTTGCCTTTTATAAAGGGTATTTATTTGACGTAGAAGCCCACTGTTACAAGGCCATAAAGCATAAGTTACTTCCCTCACCAAAGTCTCTTGCCATGTGTTGGAGAAAGATGGCTGCCAACATCTGCAAGGGCTCAGGCTTCCTGGGTTCCTCTCTTCCCAGGGCAGATTTCTTTCCAGGCTCAGATCATCTGCTCTCTCCATAAGGCCAGTTGTAGACTATCAGACAAATGGCTCCTCTCTCTTCCCCGGGCCTCTGCTGTGTCCAATTTAGCCTTCTCTCCTACATCAAGTATCTTCTTCTCTATGTGTTTACTTCCCAGGCTCCAGGATCAAAACTCCAAACTCTCTTCTCTGTGGTGCAGTTTCTCTGTGAGTCCCCACCCCCTTGGTCCTGCTGTCATTGCCCAATCAAAGCCTCAGTCATTATTTAATCAAATAAAAGTGAAACCTTTGAATCCAATATAATCTAACACGCCCAGAGGAACAAACCAATTTACAAACATAATCCAATATCTATTTTTGGAATTCATAATCAATATCAAACTGCTACTTTGCTCCTGTGTTTAGAATTGCTTCTGAAGAAATAGGCCTTTTGATATTTACATTTTAGTTAACAAAAGTTTATTTATGTCTTGTGAGATGAGGTAGAGTTTATTATGACAACTGCTGTGCAAACAAAGCTACTTTTTCCAGATAATTCTTATTGCTTATAAAATTGCCTTGAGAAACAGTAAAGAGACAAAAGCTATTTGGGATAGCAGCTTGGAATAGAAGGTGACAAGAGGGGTAATAATTTTCAAAAGACCTCAAGCTACATAGAGTAATAGAACTCTATTTCAGAGAAGGAACTAAGGTTTCATAGTTTTCAATGGCAATGTAGAAAGAAAATGACAGATGGAAAAGGAGAAGTGTAGGAAGAAAATGGCGCCAGTAAAATGGCATAAGGTTTGGGAATATAGAAGAAAAAGGTAAGTTTGGATTTTTTTTGTGGTAAAGTTGTTCTATTATACACAGAATAAGGAGGCCTGATGTTATGATATAAAATTCTACTTTGCTAAGAGGCGTATGGCGTTGCAAACTTCAGCAGTTGGCATCTGTGAAGTTCCAGAGAGAGGGATATGCTGCTTAAGCCAAATTTATCTAGACCTTAAAGGATAAGGAAAGCCAATTTTGGACACAAAAATTCCTTGATTTTGCATTTAAAAAATGGAAAATGATGGAAATTACTTTCTTCTTCTTTATAGTTGTTGATGCAATATAATATATACCCATATGTATATACTCAGATGGATAAAAATATTGAAGTATAAAATCACAGACTTTCAAAACAAAATGAATTACTAAACAAATCTTTAGTGAAAAGGGCATGGAATTTCAGTCACTTAGATTTGGGTTTAAATTTGCAAAATGGCACTTACTGTACTGAATTTGGAAAAGTGTTTTATTTTCTTTATTTCATGTTCTTGAAGGGATTCAAAGTGTGCCACACACAAGATTTAGCAGGATAATATCACATGGGAAAAATTTAATTGTATGCCATATTAAGATAAACATAAATATTTTGCTTGGTCTGAAAAAGTGGGATGAAAAATAGAGTCTTTTTATGTTTTTTCTCTGAATGATGTATCCTATATCTTATTTCCATGTACATTGAAGCACTCTTGTGATTAGTCCTTATTTTTCCCTAAAGTTTTTTCTGTGCTATAAATTGATGTTAAAGTGCAAGACAAAAATAGGCCCACAAAAGATTTTGAAATTGATGGAAAAATTTTATAATATAAAGAAAAATATTAATAAAACGTTTAATCATTGAAGAAACGTTGGTAATGGCAAAGTGGATGATCTTGCTTTTGCTTTTTTAGAATTACACACTTTAAGGTGAATGCATTTATTTCCTTTTAAATTTTTTATTATGACATATGTTTTTTCTATTTTAAAATTGGTACACTCTTATATCTGTAAAGATTGGCTGAGTATTTTGAGTTAGAATAAAATGCATTAGATTCTTCCCATTAAAATTTAAATTAAAAGAATAGTAGTCATTTTTTACTTCTTCACTCAATAGCAGGATTTTCAGGAGCAAATTTAAACCCTCAAATAAAGACAGCTGTAGTTTTAAATTTGCATTACTTTGAAACAGTGGCATGGATTATTGAGGGATATCTTCAGGCATTTAATTAATTCAGTAATTAAAGGACTCAGCATTAGTATCACAGGCTGTAAAAATTGTGGATATTTTATCAGTATCTCAATAAGAGACCTATGGAAGCAAACAAATAAAAAAAATAATTCCAAAGATCAAAGTGACAGTAATCATGTGAGAAGAACATATAGAAAAGCCTTTTTCTCCTCCATCTGATGAATGTATCCTCAAAATGGTGAGGACAATGTGGAAGTAGGATATCAGAAGAATGATGATGGAAAACAACAAACTAATTCCCCCCAAAGTTGAGCATTTCTGTTTTCTAGAATATAGGTATCAGAACAAGGTAATGCTAACAAGGGGATATTATCACAATAAAAATGGTTGATTCTACTGGAAGAGCAGTATGACACAGAGAACACATGAGAGGAGATAGTCATTACGGTAGTCAGACTTTACAGGTACGTGAGGAAGGCTAGCAGAAGGCAACTCTGTGGGGACACCACCATCATGGAGAGCAGGGGGTGCCAATAGCCACATAGCAGTCATAGGCCATTGCAGCCAGAATGAAGACTAAGAATCCACCCACTTGGCCTGCACAACCATAAATAGGAGATGAGTTTCTTCTTTTTAAATTAATTCTATTGAATTGTTTTTATATGCAATCCATCTAAAGTATACAATCAAGACATTTGGTAAAATCACAGATTTGTGCATTCATCACTGCAATCAATATCCGAGCATTTTCATTACTCCAAAAAGAAAACTCCCCAACCCATTAGTAGTCATCTCCCAGGCTCTCTAGCTTTCCCCTGCCATATGTAACTGCTAATTTATTTCCATCTCTATAAATTTATTTATATTTACATTTTGTATGGATGGAGTCTAACAATATGTACTACTTTGCATCTGATTTCTTTCACTTAGTATACTTCCTTTTTTTCCACTGATGGAAAAGTATTAATATATTATTATATCCTCTAGTCCACAGTTTGCTTTGGTTGTATTTTTATCCATTATCACCCTATTATTAACAACTTGTAATATTACCATACATTTGTTCTGTTTAGAGAAAAACCATCATATGTGTGTGTGTATATATATATATATATTATTAACCACACTCCTTTTCCGTAAGTTGGTTTGCTATGCTAAGCAGTCCCATGCTTCATTTTTTTAGCTTTCCTTCTAGTGATATATGTGACCTTAGACTTTTCCTTTCAATACTATCACATCTAAACATTAGCACTTCTAATTTCAAGCACAATAATGTGCTTTCAACATTTCTATCTATTTACAAACATTTACAAACAACTTTTTACCAATTCTGCACAGATTAAGCCTCAGTTTTCCATTCTCTGTCCTCATTCTATCTTCTGGTGACCTATATTCTAGATATTAAGTCAATGAATTTGCACATTACATTTAATTAATAATAGTGAAATCGTTCAATATTTGTCTTTTGTGTCTGGCTTGCTTCACTCAAAATAATGGCCTCCAGGTTCATCCATGTTTTTCATATGCTTCACAAATTCATTTATTTTTACAGCTGAATAATATTCTATTGAATATATATACCACAATATGTTTATCCATTTATTGGTTGAGGGACACCTGAGTTTTGCCATCTTTTGACAACTGTGAATAATGTTGCTATGAACATCAGTGTGCAGATATCTGTTCATGTTCCTGCTCTCAGTTCTTCTGGGTATATACCTCATACAGGTATTGCTGGGTCACATGGCATTATATTTAAATTCCATAGGAATCATCAAACATTCTTCCACAGTAGCTGTACCATTCTACATTCCCATCAACAGTGAATAAGCTTTCCTATTTCTCTAAATCCTTTCCAACATTTGTAGTTTTCTATTTTTTTAAATCATGGCTATTCTAATAGGTGTGAAAATACATCTCATTGTCATTTTGAATTGCACTCCTCTAATAGCTAGAGATGTTGAACAACTTTTTGTGAGTTTTTACCACCATTTATATTTCCTCTTTGAAAAATGTCTATTCAAGTCTTTTGTCCATTTTTAAAAATGTATTGTTTGACATTTTATTGTTGAGTCATAGGATCTCTTTAAATATCAAGAATATTAGGCCCTTGTTAGATATGTGATTTCCAAATATTTTCTCCAATTGAGTAGGCTTCCTTTACACCCTCTTGACAAAGTCCTTTGAGGTGCAAATGTGTTTAAATTTGAGGAGGTACCATTTATCTATTTTTTCTTTTGTTGTTTATGCTTTGTGTGTGAGGTCTAAGAATCCACCTCTTACTAACAAACCTTGAAGATGTTTTCCTACATTATCTTCTATAAGTTTTAAGGTCCTGACTTTTATGTTTAGATCTTTCATCCATTTTGACTTGATTCTTGTATAGAGAGTGATATACAAGTCCTCAATCATTCTTTTGGTTATGAATATTCAGTTCTCCCATACAATCTGTTGTTTATTGTTCTCAATTTCATTTTTTTTTTCTGCTCTTATCTTTATTGGTTTCCTTGTCTTATCTGTTAGCTCTTTTTTTCCAGTTTTTCATGTGTTCAGTTAGGTCTTTGATTTTAGCTCTTTTTTTCCTTTCTAATATAGGCATTTAGGGCTATAAATTTCCCTTTCAGCAATGCCTTCAATGCATTCCCTAAGTTTTGATAAGTTTTGTTCTTGTTTCATTCATCTATAGATATTTACCATTTTCTATTGCAATTATTTCTTTGACCCACTGATTGCTTAAGAGTATTTCTTTAGCATCCATGTATTTATGAATTTTCCTTTCCTGCTTATTATTGATTTTAAGTTTCATTGCATTATGATCAAAGAAGGTATTTTGTATAATTTCAAACTTTTTAAATTTATTGAGAACTGTTTTGTGACCCACCATGTGGTCTATCTAGGAGAAAGATCTATGAGCACTTGAGAAGAGTGTACATTCTGCTGATTTTGTGAAGAATGGGCTGTATATGTCTGTTAGGTTTAGATCATTTAACATATTGTTGAAGTTCTCAGTTCCCTTGCTGATCTTCTGTCTAGTTGTTCTATCTATTGATGTGAGTAGCAAGGAAAAATTAAATATATGAAGCAAATAAAATT
>JAQZBX010105602.1:0-10835 GCA_029593785.1 Cabassous unicinctus
TCCCACTAAGAGCCTCTCGCTGCTGAGCCTGAGCCCAGTGTCTGAAGAGACGTATTTTAGTACAACGTGCCCTGGAAATAAAGACCCCCACGGTGCCTGCTGGTTAGGAAGAAAGAAGGCAAAGCCTCAACCAAAGGCAGCACGGCTGAGCTGGAGGTGCTCAGAAACGCTGCACGCAGAGGGCAGGGAGGGGCTCCGTCCTCCAGGCCTCCTGATCCCACCCCCGTAGAGGGTCTCTGCGGCTCCTCTCTTCCAGGTGGAGTCTCCTCCCCTCACTGCTGATCAACAGGCAGGGGCGCTGGTGGCAGTGCGCCACCCCCAAGCTGACAGCTTCGTAACAGAGTGAGCCATGCTGGTATCTGGGGGAAAAACATTTCCAGCAGAGGGAACTGGCAGTGCAAAGGCCCTGAGGTGGGCGCATGCCTGGCCTGTTGAGGCCTGGCACAGGGAATCTAAAGGAGCTGCACCCAACAATACTAGCCTGCCCAGCCAGATTCTGTGATTCTTTCTGGACAAGTCTGCCCACTGTGAGTGGAGAGAACAATGCCTGGGTATGAGACGACCTAAAATGGTAGACACTAGAGGCACTGTGCCCCATATAGTTAAAAGACAAGTAAGAGGCCTGTCTACAACCACTATGATTATTAGCTTATGGGAAAGGCAGGCTGGCAGCTTTGCAGTCACCTGGAAGACAGGGCTAACACAAAGGCGAGAATCTTCACCCAGGACCACCGTCCATCCTCCACAGGTCCCCTCTCTGAAGGTGACCTTGGCCAGCTGTCCAGTATCCCAAGAGCAGCTCTTCCCACTATGGGCCTGGCCATGCTAGGGGTAAATCATGATCCCTCTCAGCTTAGAACACAAGATGAAATGGTTCACAGCACCACAATGCACAGTCGCCTGGCAGGCTGTAAACATGAAATAATGCAACTGGGAATATTGCATCTGGGGCGGTTTATTGTTTTATATAATTACAATAATTACCCAGGAAAATAGCAAACAGATGCAATGCAGAATTCAAGGAAAGGTAGGAAAAGAGTCCCAAATACTCGTGTGATTCAGAGTCTTACAAGAGTGAATCCCTACATATTAAACTGCCTGCTTAGAAATGCAAGGCATGGACAGGCATCCCTTGTAAATATGCACAGTGTGCACACGACATGCAGTATATAAATGCATGGGACAGGGGGCCCGTGGGTTGTCCTTGGAGAGGGTGTGTCAAGACCTGCAAAGATATCCTGTGGCTGCAGACCTGAGAGCAGCAAGAAATCACTTTTCAAACTGTCTCCATCTCTCAGTGGTGCCATCCTGCACTGAGTTGTTCGTTCTTTTAATTTTTTTTCAAGTTAAGGTACAACTTACATACAGTCGAATTCACCCTTTTTAGTGGAGAGGTCTATGAATTTTTGACAAAGAGATACAGTTGTGTAACCATCACAATCAAGACACAGAAGACTTCCTTCAACCCCCTAAAATTGCCCCTGCTCCAACCCCAGCCCCTGGCAACCACTAGCCTATTCTCTGTTTCCCAGAAAGCCATGTAAATGGAATCATATAGTATGTAGCTTTTCCATTCTGCCTTCTTCCTTTAGCATTATGCCTTTGAGATTCATCCAAGCTGATGCTGCTGAGTTTTATTCCACTGTGAGGTGCTCCGCAGTGTGATGGTCCCCACCCAGGGCAGAGCCAGGACTATCACCAGCAGATGGTAACAAGGGCGCACACCCTGTGGTGCCCGGGGAGGCCGATGGGGAGCGGGACCTTCTCCCCTACGGGAGCAGCAGCAGAGAAAGGCAGCTACAACTGGGGGGCGGGGTAGCAGGATCCACACTCTCAAGACATAATTCCTCAAATATCAAGGTTTCCATTGAAACCACTTGTACTAAGAACAAGGAGATCTCAGACTGAAAGCAAGACGACAATCAACAGAGGCCCACACCAAGATGACAGAGACGTTAGAACTATCTGACAAATACTGTAAAGCAAACATCATAAAAATGTTTCAATAAGTAATTGTAAATATGCTTGAAAAAAACGAAAAACATAGAAAGTCCAGCAAAGTAAGAGAAGATAAAAGAAGAACCAAATGTAAATTTTAGAACTAAAAAATACTATAACCAAAAAAAAGAAAAGAAAAAGATGGGCTCAACAGCAGAATGAACAGAAGAATCAGTGAACCTGAAGACAGGAAACAGAAATTACTGAACCTGAATAATAGAGAGAAAATGGGCTAGAAACAAGCAAACAAAAAGAACAGTGCTTCAATGACCTAACAAAAGATATGGCATTCACGTAGTTGGAGCCCTAGAAGGAAAGAGGGTAGAAGACAAGGCTGAAAAAGCACTCAGAGAAGTAACGGCTGGCAACTTCACTCTGGCAAAAGACACCAACCCACAGATTCAGGAAGATGAGCAAACCCCGAACAGTATAAACCCAAGGACAAATCACAGACAAACTTCTGAAAACTAAAGACAAAGAAAAAAATCTTGAAAGCAGTGAAAGAGAAATGACCCCTTACCTAAACGGTGGAAACAATTCTAATGACAGCAGATTTCTTATCAGAAACCGGGAGGCCAGCAGGGAGTGGCACAACATTTTTCAAGCACTGAAAGAAAAGAACTGTTAACCCAGAATTCTAAATCCAGCGACAATATCCTTCCAGAATGAAGGGGAAATCAAGACATGCTTAGATAAAGAAAAACAAAGAGAATTTGTCACCAACAGACTCATCCTAAAGGAATGGCTAAAAGTTCTCTCAACAGAAAGGAATCATGAAGTGAGGAATCTTGGAACATCAGGAAGGAAGAAAGAACAATAGAAAGAGCAAAAATATGCGTAAATATAGTGTTTCCTTTTTAGTTTTCTAAATTATGCTTGACAGTTAAAAAATCGTAGCACCGTATATATGTTCTCAATGTTTGTGGAGGGAAGATTTAAGACAATTACATTATAAATGGGGAAGGGCAAAGGGCAAAGGGCTACAAAGGGATGTGAGGTTTCTACACTTAAGTCCCACTAGTCAAAAGATAAGGCAGCTATATGTCACAGCACACCCACATAATGGGTGTGAAGATGCCCGATGGAGCCTGCCTCAGCCTGAAGACTGCAGGAGGTCCTTCTGTGGCCTTGTTGCCTGGCACGATGACAATCAGTCTACAGCCTTCTTGGCACGGGAACTAAACCCCCGTGTGGACTGCATACAGCTCACCTGTGGCCAGGGGTTAGGTGGCAGATTCCACTCCTTGGGGAGTGGTTAGGTGGCCACTCCCTCTGCAAGCCCCATGCAGCCCAGACTCTCAATGCACCCCCATACCGCCTGCTGGTGACCGCCTGCCCCTCCCTTGTGCTCCAGTGGCCTAATGTTTGCCCAGCACTTCCAGTCAGTCTAAACCAGGCAACTTCTCTGCTATCTGGTGGCCAAACCACACCTTCTCCAATGAGGACAGAACCCCTTCCAAGTCTGTCTTTTCTTGGGGTTTCTCCCCAGCCCTAGGGTATTATTCAAAGTTTCCTTACATGGTAGAGTCACTTTCCCTCATAGTTAATAATCCCTACATTAAATTTCCATTGCAGAAATAAAAAGAAAAAAAAATTTTCATTGTGCAACCCATGGTGTGGTCGTGTGGTTTCTGTCTTCTGACGGAATACAGAATGCTACAGAATTGGTACTGGGAGTGGTCCCTGGAAATGGGACTTGGGGACTGATGTCCTCCTGCCCTTGAACTTGAGCCTATGCTGTGCTCTTTGCAAAAACAGGAATGAAACAGGAGATAGCACTACAGTCCCTTCCGATATCAGAAGGATAATAGGGGAATACTATACAAACAACTTGACACACATAAATTTGACAACTTCAATGAAATGGGCCAATTCCTAAAAAAACTCCAAGTATCATAATTCACCTAATATGAAACAGATAAATTTAAAAGTAATTTAACTATTAAGCAGACAGAATTGTCGTTTTGAAGCTCCCAAAAAAGAAATCTCCAGGCCCAGATGGTTCCCCTGGAGAATTCTTTCAAACATTTAAAGAATTAACACTAATTCTCTACAACCTCTTCCAGAAAACAGAAGAGGAAGGAATACTTCTCAATTCATTTTATGAAGCTAGTTTTACTTTGATACCAAAAACCAAAGATCCTACCAAAAAGAAACAAAAAAACAACCAAAAGATTACAAATTAACATCTTCCATAAGAGTGAAAATCCTTAACAAAATAGAATTCCGCAATATATAAAAAGAATTATACACTATGTGCAAGCAGATTTATAACCCAAAACTGATTTGAATATTCAAAAATCAGTCAATGTAATCCACCCTATTCTCAGGGGAAGGAAGAAAAATAACATGATTATATCAACTAATGTAGAAAAGGCTTCTGACAAAATTCAATACCCATTCATAATAAAAATCTCTCAGAGAAATAGAGATAAAGGGAAAATTTCTCAACTCAATATAGAGCATCTATAAACACCTCCAGCTAACATCTTTAATGATAAATAACTGAATGTTTTCCCCTTAAGTTAGGGAACAAGACAAGGAGGTCTCCTTCGCCACTCTTACTCAACTTCCTGGAAGTTCTAGCCAGTGCAAGAAAGTAAGAAGGGAAATACAAGACAGACAAGTAGGAAAGGAAAAAATAAAACCATCCCTTTTTGCAGATGACATGACTATCATAGGAAATACCAAGGATTCCACACAAAAGAATCTCTAAAACTACTAAATGAGTTCAACAAGGTCACCACATAAAAAAAAATCACCCCTATTTCTATAGACTAGTGATGAACTGGCTACCAAAATTTAAAATATAAAATACCATTTACATTCACTCCAAAAAATTAAATACTTAGGTGTTGCAATCAAACAAAACTTGTACAAGACTTACATGCTAGAAACAAAACGCTTATGAAAGAACTTAAAGATCGAAGTAAATGAAGGCACACGTGTTCACAGATTGGATAATTCAGCATAGTAAAGATGGCAATTCTCCCCAAACTGATACACAGGCTTAATGCAATTCTCATCAAAATCCCAGTAAGAACTTTTGTGGGCATGGACAAGATGATTCTAAAATCTATACAGAAAGGTGAAGGAACTAGAAAAACTCAAGCAATTCTGAAGAAGAATTAAGTGGGAGGAATCAGTCTACCTGATTTCAAGACTTACTATATAGCTACATACTCACAACTACGCAGTACTGGCAGAAGGACAGACACACAGATGAATAGAGCAGAATTAAGAACCCAGAAATAGATGCACACAAATGTACCCAATCGATTTTGACAGAGGTACAAAATCAATTCAAATGAGGAATGAGAGCCTTTTCAACAAATAGCGCTGGAACAATTGGACATCCATGGGCAAAAATCATGACCCTCAACCTAAACCTTGTACCTTATACAAAAACTAATTCAAGATGTAAAACAGGCCTAAATGTAAGATGTACAACTATAAAACTTCAGGAAAAAAAGAACATCACCAAGATCTAGGGCTAGGCCAAGAACTCTTAGAATTGACACCAAAAGCATGAGCCATAAATGAAAAAATTGTATTAATTGGACCTCATAAAAATTAAAAATGTTTGTTTCTATGAAGGCACCTGATAAGACGATGAAAACATTACAGGCTGGGAGAAAATATTTGAAGCCACATATCCAACAAAGAACTTGTATTTAGATTAAATTATTACAAAAATTTAACAGTAAAGACCAAACAAAAAACCCAATTAGAAAATGAGTAAAAGACAATAAGAGACATTTCACCAAAGAAGTTAAACAGATGGCAAATAAGCACATGAAAAGATTTTAAATATCATTAGCCATCAGGGAAATGCAAATTAAACCCCAGTGCGACATCACTACACACCTATCAAATGGCTAAAATAAGAACTAAGGGCAATACCAAATGCTGGCAAGGATGCGAAGCCGGAGCTTTCTCTCATACATTGTTTGGGGGTAATGTAAAGCAATACAGCCATTCTGGAAAACGGTCTGGCAGTTTCTTTTAAAAAATTAAACACGATTCTCCCATTTGACCCAGCAGTTGCACCCATAGGCATTCATCCCAGAAAAATGAAAACTTATGTTTGCACAAAAGCCTGTACAAGAATGTTCATAGCTGCTCTATTTGTGATAAGCCCAACCTGCAACCAGCCCAGATGTCCTTCAACAAACGAATGCTTGAATCAACGGAGGCCCATCCTCACCATATAAATTAAAAGGCACTGGCTACTGATGCCTGCAATGACGTGGATGAGTCTCCAGGGAATTCTGCGGAGCGAAAAAAGCCAATCCCCAAGGCTACGTACTGTCTGATTCCATTTATTTAACAGACCTGAAATGACAAAACGAGCGAACGGGAGAACAGCCTAGCGGGTGCAGGGGGTTCAGGGGGCAGGGACGAGCGGGAGAGCAGGAGGGAAGGCGTGTGCCTCCTGGAGAGGGGCTGGTCAAGGTCAACATCCTGACAGTGATTTCCAAGATGCTGCCCTTGGGGAAAGCTGGGGGAAAGGTACCGGGGCCTCTCCGCGTTGCTTCCTGCAACAGCATGTGACTCTATCATGACCTCCAAACAAAAAGATTCATCTACAAAAAAAACAGAAAAAGCAGCAAATAAGTCAGCAGAGAGGGCTGAAAGAGGAACACCCTTCCCAGCGGGGTCTGTGGTTCCCTCACGGCCAGGCCCCGGCCCCTGAGCGCCGAGCCCACCCCTGGGGAAACGCTCACTCGGCACAGACCGTCTGGCCTGGACATCGTTCTCTTGTCCTTCACTTACGCGCCCTTATGGTCAAAGGAAATTGTGCATCGTCGCCATACGGGGGAGGCCCTGCCGTTGCTGAACAGAAGTGGTCATTGGTCACAAAGAAACAGCAAGAACCAGGAAGCCCTGCTAGACCCCCTCACTTAGGGGAGCCCAAGCAGAGAAGAGCCTTGGAACCGTCTCCCCAAGCCAGCCCGAGGCTCCCCGAACCCGCGCCTCACCCAGACGGGAAGCAGTGGGGGCCCCAGACCTCGGCGGCGAGGCCTGTCTTCCACCTGCAGGCTCCCTCAGCCACATTCTCCTTTTTACCAAGCGGGCTTCACGTCCATTCCTTCAAAGGACCGTTAGACAGCAGGTGCAAGCCCCGCCTGGGCTGCTTCCCGTCCTTCAGTCAAACCCGGACCCCCCACGTCCCTTCGACCATCTCAGTTCTCAGGGTACAGTGCCGTCTGGGGGTCCCCCACACCAGAGGTCTCCGGCAGGTGCGCCCCTGCCCTGTGCGGTGAGCTCGCCTCCCCTAGGCAAGCAGGCCGCAATCACTGGTGATCCGACCCGGTCCGGGAAGCCCCTCCCTCGTGACCCTCCTCCTCCCCAACTTCCCAGTTTAAGGCCAACTGAGGAAGCAAATCTGCATTCCTTGGCTTCTCAGAATCCTCACGCAGACCACAAGGTCGAGGCAGAAGCTCGGCATTAGTATTCATTAGCCTTGTTACCAGAGCCTGCTTTCAGCCAGGCCAACAGAATTAGGTGGTTAAAAGGCACATTACTTTAAACTGGCCCTGACATTCATTCTGTTTTCCCCAGCGAGCTGATGTTATCTCTCTAGGTTGCATCCTGTCTCTCACTGCATTTGGGCAGATACCATCTCTTGTTTCATTCTTACAGAAAGATTTGCTATGGGAAAGGAGCAGCCTGTCACCTCTCAGGGCATGGCCTCTGCTCCTTGTCTGAGATGGCCTTCAGCTCTCGGCTATTTTGGATACTGGGAAGCCAAATCTGGGTATAAATACATGGTCTATTGGCCCTTGTAAATCTCACTGAAAAATGCTACCCATGGCCGATCAGCCCAACTGCTATAAATAGTCTATCAAATACCCTGATATTTAGAATATATTGTACATTTTGTTTTAAAACTCTTAGGCTAAATAACTGACATTTCTAACCAATTCACACCTTCGGTTTAATTAGGTTCATCATTTAAAAACACTGATTATGGAGCAACAAATTTCCTGATAGGTTGTTTTCACATTTAGGAGAACATGGATTGTGGACCTGGTTTCTGACAGGCATTATGCATTGCAGTAAATATTTTGACAAAAGAAACAGTGGTGTAAAGCACACAAGAGAATTACCGGAGTGGGTGAGGCCCAGTTTCACATAGCTTTTTCTCGTTCACTGCGGTCTTGGAGGCGAATATATCATGAAGAATTTGGGGTGGAAGCGCTGGCTTCCTCTTTCAGCTGGCCTCTCAGGCAGCCTTCCATCGCGGGCATGTCACCTACCTTTGTGAAGGACGGTGTATTCCAGCCACGGACGTGCCTATTCAAAGGCCAGCGGCCTGCTCTGAGCCTGAGAAGACATCCAGAGGTCCACAGGGGACACCAGAGCTTGCCACCCCGACAGGACGGCCCATGGGCTCCTCCCTACACTCTGTGGGGAGCCCTCTACAGGGCCCAGGAGGCATCTCGGTGTCTTGCACCGGGTTTCTCTCTGCGGGCAGCATCTCGGGGGACAGACGCTGTGTGCGCCTTCGAAAGTGAAATAAACGAGGAAGGCCTCTCAAGGCTCGGCCTCTGAGTCGACTCCCAAGTTAACTGAGAAAAACACCATGTCTCACAACCTAGAGGAGACTCAAGCAGAGATGAGATTTGGGCTGGCTCAGAAATAGGAAGTGAATTATTTTCTATACATTACTAAATGCACAGTAGCCGCCTTCAGAAAACAGGAAGAGAAAGCAGCAGAGAAAAGAATGGAGGCCCAGCCCAGGGCGCTGTGCAGTAACCGTGATTATTGATAAGCAGAGGCAGCTGCCTAGGAGCACAGGTGTGCACATTGCCTTGGAGCCCTCGCAGCTCCGTGGGCTTTTAAAAAGCAGAGCAAGGGTGTCTGTCTTCCTGGCGGTGGTTGGCATGAGCATTCGCAGAGCCTCCAAGCACAACCGGGGAGCCGCCCGAGGGTCCTAAATGAGCACCCCCATTGCCATTGATGATGGCAGGAGCTCCCAGCCAAGGGTCCCTGTGAGCCTGTCTTTATTTAGATTTTTTATATTTTGTTCATCATGGATTTGTTCACATTAATTTTTATTTTTAAAATGATACGTCAAAATATCACCTTGATGACTTCCCACAGAAGGTTAGACGCAGATTTACCAGATGACCTGGCAATCCCACGCCTAGGCACATAGCACAAAGAATTAAAAGCAGAGACTCAGACAGACACTTGTACTCCAACATTCGCCACAGCTTTATTCACAAGAGCCCACGAGTGGCAACAACCCAAGTGTCCAGCAATGATGACTGGAGAAACAGAATGTGGTCTGTCCATGCAGTGGAATATTACTCGGCCATAGAAAAGAACCAAGCTCTGATATAACAGGGATGAACTTCAAAATCAGTATGTTGAGTGAAATAAGCCAGACACAAAAGGACAAATGTTGTGAGATTCTTCCATCAAATTCCTAGACTAAGCAAATTAACAGAGACAGAGAGGAGCTCAGAAGCTTGCCAGGGGCTTGGGTGACGGGAAAGGAGAGCTGTTGCCTACTGGAGGAAGAGTTTCTGTTTGGAGCCTACTCCACCACTGAGACCAGCGTCTGCTCTGATCGATCGGGGCCCCTGGCCCATTGTTAAGTATTTTCCGTATCTCCCCAGGCCACAGTCATCATATAAACAGAGCATTAAGGGAGCCCAGAAGAAGAGGGTTTGGGGAAGACTTCCCCGAGGAAATGACGAGACAGGGCATTGCAGGATGCATAAGAGCTTGAGGGACAGAAGAAACAGCAAGAGGCAAGTTGGGGAGGCTTGAAAGTGCCCAACACTGTCAGGGACTTGGGAGCACATTGAGATTGGGGAGGGAGAGGGGTTCTCTGGGAGGCGCTACCACTAGCCTGCAAAACACCTGGAATATGCTGCCGAAGAGCCTGGGCTTCCTCCCAGATTGGGGGAGAACCACCAACCCCCCCGTCCCGAAAGCTTCTAAGCAGGAAGGCTCAGGGGGGTTACTCCTCGAAGGTTACTAGGCCAGATGTTCACCCCACTTAACCAAGGAGGTCCTTGTCACCCCACTTAACCAAGGAGGTCCTCGGGAAAGAATGTCTCGCCACTTCCTAAAACTAAAAGACTCCAATCTGCCTTTCTCCAAAGCTGCACTTTTCAGGCACTTTCAGATAAATTAATGAAAAAGTCTCCTATACAACAGCTACTTAAGATCTCTGGGGTTGATTTAAAATAACAGATGAATGGATAAATAAAATATGGTATAGCCATACAATGGACTATTACTTGGCAATAAAAAGGAATGAAGCTCTGCTACGTGGTTCAACATGGATCAATCTTAAAAACCTGATGCTAAGCAAAAGGAGCCAGACACAAAAGACCACATATCGCCTGATTCCATTTCTATGAAATGCCGGAAAAGGCCAATGTATAGAGACAGGAAGTGGGGGGCGGATGTAGCTCAAATGGTTGGGCGTCGGTCTGCCATATGGAGGGACCTGGGTTCGATCCCCAGGACCTCCCGGTAAAATAAAAACATATATACAGAAGGTGCATGGGCTGCCAGGCTCTGTGTGCCAGTGAGCCGCCAGGCCCCGGGAGCCAGGCAGCAAGATGATGACGTAACAGGAGAGAGACGCAGGGGAGAAACAAGACGAGATGCTCTGAAAACGAGGAACCGAGGTGGCGCTGGTGGCAGAACACCTCTCTCCTACATCGGAAGTCTCCAGGATCGAATCCTGGTGAAGACTGGAGGAGGAGGATGAGAGGAGATGGCAGGAAACAGACACAGAGAATTGCCCAGCAAATGGACACAAAACAGCAAAAACAGGGAAGGGGGGATTTAAAATGGATAAAGTAAAT